>PVIY010060706.1:0-11519 GCA_004026745.1 Myrmecophaga tridactyla | reverse complement strand
TGTGTACACGTGGAACGATATTGTTTGCTTTTTATTTTTTTCCTTCCGCACTGAAAACAGCAGCCCTCACCAAGGAATTGGAAAAGGCCAATCTTGGCAACAGCTTTTCAGCGATATCGCTTGGTACTGGTGTCCATATGAAAGAAGGCAGCAGGAAAGAAGGCTGTCGGTGGGGCTGCCTCGGCCAATGCTGCTAAGACCGGGAAGGAAGCTGTCCTGGAAGCATTAGCAGCAACACAGGGCAATGCCCTCGCCAGGTGGGTGCAGTGTGCAGGCGTCCGCTGCAGCCTCCCTGCTCAGTGGGTCCCGGCAGTAGCAGCCCAGGAGAAGCCCATGGTGGCCCCCACAGGCAAACCAAGACATCAGGTCCGCGACTATTGTGTTGTTGTTCTGATACCATCCTCCTTCTCGAACCCAGCATCTCAGCAGGCAGGGCCTTCCGGGGCGCCTGTATTTGTCTGCACCACTAAAAAGTGAGTTGCTTGAGGAAGACATCCAGGTGCTTAATAATTGCAGCCCAGCAAATGAGCAGTTTTGGCAATAGACATGCAAATAAAGCTCTAGTTGAGTGTGTTTATTCTTCTTCACGGTTTAGTACATGAGCCAACCCCCAGCTTCAGGAATCTGTCATTCTGATCAGAGTGAAATCTCAATGGCTGAGAAAGCCTACTAACCAACACTTTCTAAGACCAAAAGATATTGGGCAGTTCAGGTGCCTGCCAAAAAAGATAACTACACACCTGCTGATATAACCATATTCTGATACTTAAATTTCATTTCCAAGTAGTCAGCCCTCGGCATCTCTTTGCAACAGGATTTAGAATATATGAACAAATCTCTCTCTTATTTTTCAATTCAGTTTCCTACTTTTTCTCAGCTGGGGAGCATTTTAGACATGAGCAGATCTGGATAGTTGGTTTTTGTTATTTTTGCTGTTACTGATTCTAGTTCTGACCTCTGCCAACCTGCCGGTCTTCCGCCTGCATTTTTCTCAGCTCTCAGGCAAGATGAGGAAGCCATTTATATGCAACTTGTGTAACCAATCCCTTTCTACAACCCAGGGAAATCAGGAGCAAGTATCCAAACCCAGGGATGGTGAACTCCTTCTAATAGTCATCTATCCACAAGGAAACCATTCACTTTTTCCATCAAAAACCAACATATTCATTCAAAGTTCAAGCCATTTAGAACAAAGGATTGATTAAATCAATTAGAATTTAGATGCATTGGCCATTTCATATTTGGATTCTCTTTCTCATTAATAATGCATTCCTTCTAAAATACAAGTATTCTGTTTTCTCCTTCATCTTTGATAGTTTTTCTCTGCTCCCTTCCAGAAAGCCTCTGCTATAGCCACTCTGGTCTCCTGCCTGGTTTGTCATTCCCTGTCCCTATGCTTTACTTGTGTCCACTCTTCTCTTCTGTCCTGGGCTGGTGCAGCCAGAAAGAGATGATCTGGGTCTTTAACAATGGGCTCAATTTAGTATCACATTATCACTAATTCTTGTAAAAACCCTGCAAAATATATTTCATTGTCTCCATTTTATTGATGAGGCTCATGGGGATGAAATTACTCACCCACGGTCAAAGAGCTCGTAAATATCAGAGTCAGTTATGTCAGTTAGGGGGTGGGATCAGCTGCTAATAATCCAGTCCAAATAAGAGTGGCTTAAACTAGGGATCAACAAACTATGATCCACAGGCCAAGTCCAGCTGCCACCTGATTATGTAAATAAAATTTTATTAAAGGGCGGGTCACGGTGGCTCAGCAGGCAAGAATGCTTGCCTGCCATGCCACAGGACCCAGATTCAATTCCTGGTGCCTGCCCATGTAAAAAAAAATAATAATAAATAAAAAAAAATTTTATTAAAACACAGACATACCCATTCAATTACATATTGCCTATGGCTGCTTTCACTCTACAACACTAGAGATGAGTAGTTGTATCAGAGACCCACAAAGCATAAAATATTTCTATACAGCCCTTATAGAAACAGTTTGGTGACCCCTGTTTTAAACTAATGGAAGCATATTATCTCATATAAAGAAGGCTTTATATATTATCTCATATAAAGCAAGGAAATGCAGGGATAGTATGGCAGCTTTCCCAAATCATCAGGCAGCTAATCTCCTAACTTTTTGCACTTTGCATGGTTTTTATCCTCAAAATACAAAACGGCTGCTGGATCTCCAGCCATCCCATTTACATTCTAGGCAGAAGAAGAGGAAGAATAAGGCACAAAAGAAGTCTCTTCCTAAATGAATCAGATTAAAGAGCTTCTCTGAAGCTCAAGAGGTTTTGGTTTATTTTCTTTTTAACAGACTGACAGAGAATAAATGAGGTCCTGGTTTCAGATGGTAGCAGTAGGGTTATAACAAAAGGGAATATGAGAGGGAGGTGGTGGAGAGAAAGACCCAGTTGGATGTGGGAGATGAGGGCAAAAAAAAATATACAAGGACTCCAGAGTTCACAATGTATCGCCATCCTGTAATGAGGCCCCATGAAATAGAGAAAGAAAGAAGGAAAGGGGAAAGGGCATGGATGAGAAACACCTGGCAGATGAAGGGGTTGAGTTTAGTTTTGGGCAGGGAAGAAAAAGGCAGCTGGAAGAAAGACAGGTGATTCAAACTCAGGATAATCAGCTCCCAAGTCACAGGAGAGAACTGGGGAGAAGAAAGCTGCTAAAAAGTGTAAGTGGCTGCCGTGTGATCCCGGGCAGGGCTGTCCACTCCATCTCCAAGCCCTCTGTCTCCTCCTTAGCCACACCCCATCCTGCCTTTAAAGCTGGGTACTGGCCCTGGGAAGAGGGGTGACCTCCCAGTGCAGCCCCGGCCCCTGCTGCTCCCGCCCCAGCCCACTCAGGTCCTGTGCTGCTTATAAACAGACGTGGGGCTGGAAAATTAGGTTGGGGGAGGGAACGGGAGATCACAATAGATTTGAAAGGCAGCACTTATAAAGCAATTGCTGGCCTGAATCCAGCCTCTTAACAACAACAAAATGGATCTGCCTCTGCAGAAGGCCTGATATAGGAAGAGCATCACAATGAATTCTCTTATTCTTTTCCCAGCATTTTCTTTTCCCCCCATCTTTGTTGTATTCACAGAATAGCCAAAAATGTGAGAGGGGAAAAGAATCTCAGACATAAGGTAATTGGGACCAACTCCCTCATTTTGTAAAATAGGCAGTGGCAGAACTTTTCATCTCCAGAGATCTCCAAGTCACGCAGCGTGGAGTGAGGGATCCTGGACTTGGTCCCTGCTCCCTGCTCCCGAGTCCAGGGCAGCGCCAGGAAGGGGATGGTTCTCTGGGTGGGCTGAGGATTCAGTGAACTCCAAGCTGGTGCCCCCAGCTGGACAGGCCCTGGGCTTGTGCGGCGCTGTCGAGCGCATGTGTGGAGAAGCCGCGGTGACATGCAGCCCAGCTGCAGTGGAGTTCCCTGGGGCCGAGACTCAGGCAGTCCCTGAGTGGTAAACAAAGCCAGCTTCCCCAGGTGGTGTGGCCTCCAAGGGAGCAGCAGCTGTTGGGTGCCTGCTAAATATGCTGAACCCAAAAATACAAAGAAGGCAGGAGCAGAGGGTTCAACCAAGCAGCAGACACCAACGTAGCAGGCTGGAGGTCTGCAGACTGAAAATTGTAGCGTAAACAAATACTGGAGACAGAAGGAAAAAGGCAGAACAAGTCAACCAAGCTGCTGCCCTTTCAGTCTCTGCTGTAGAACCTTCAAGCTTTTCGAGGGTAGAGATGCACATGGACAGGAAGTGGGGATGGGCCACAGAGGGGAGAGTCTGAAGAGCAGCTCCAGGAGAATTCAGGCTGCAACCCTGCTGCCCACCCTCACTAAAATATGTCGTTCCAAGTGTTCCTCAACAAGCAATATACACATGTGTTAAGCTCCTGCATTAGGCACTGTGGGAAATGAAAGGTGGAGACAGTCCAGACTTCTCCTTCCAGAACGAGACAGATGCGAAAACAACCAACGTTGACCTAAAGACATGTCACTTTTACTCTAAAGCACATCTGATTCCATCTCCTAGTAGAGAGGAATAGGGATAAATTCAGCCTGGCACTGTTTCTGTTACTGAAATGTCTCACCTTTGAGCTCCTAGGATTTCTACAAGCTGACTGAGAGGGGATTCTGGCCCTAACCCACTTTTCCATCCTCACCCCATCACTTCCCTGGAGACCACCCCCAGCCTGCAAGCCCCCAGCCCCCTCTAGTCATCCTGGCTCACTCCCCGTTCCTACCTAGTACTTCTCACACCCCGGGAAGGGCAGCCTAGACATGGAGAAGCATAAACAAGTTCGTCCTCATCTTTTACCTCGTTATTTCTGGTGGCTTAGGGCTATGAACCCCAGAAAGGCATGTTCTTAAATTTAATCCATTCCTGTGGGTGTGATCCTGTTGTTAATTGGACCCTTTGATAAGGTTATTCAGTTAGGATGTGGCCCAACTGACGTGGGATGGTCTAAATCCTATTACTGAAGGCCTTATAGGGAAGGTCTGGAGAGGGAAAGGAGGGAGAAGCCAGAAGCTGGAAGTCAAGGGAACCTGGAGGAGAAGGGAGAGGCCAGGAGAGGCCCCCCTGTGCACTGCCATAGAGCAGAGGAGCCCAGGACCAAGCATCACTGGCAGCGGCCCCAGAACGCTGTCTTCAGGGAAACAGCATTGCCTTGAGGATGCTTTGATTTGGACTTCTTCTAGACTCAAAACTATGAGCCAATAAATTCCATGACATTTGCTTTAGAGTGAAGAAACTAAAACACCGTTAAAATGCTCTTTGTGTGTGTGTGTGAAACCATTTTCCTATCTCCCAGGCAGAAATAATGGCTCCTTCCTTTGTGTTCTGACTGAACTAGGCATGCACGGCCATTTCAGAATCTATCATTATGCATTATTTATATGCTTGCCTTACTTAATCTCTGACCTTTTTTAAAAAATTCTGAATGCAATTGACCAATCAACACTTCTTGGGTACCGACCATATGTCTGGCGTTCTTTGTGATAAAAGGATGTAGAGATGAATAAATGTGTATTAAATGAATACGCAATCAAAAGTGTTGAGGCTTTCGCGCCTGCAGTACACTCAGACATGCCGATCATAAAGAATATGGTTCGGTCCAGCAAATGGCTACTTTGGTGTGGCTTGTGCATAGAATTATAATGAGAGATGAGGCTGGAAAGAAAGTTTGCAAATGTAGCATGTATTACCTTGAATACCACAGGATGGACTTTAATTTGCTGCTTTTTTTTTTTCCTGGAGAGGCTGTTAAACATATACCTAGCCATATGTTTATATATATATAACTAGCTATATAACATATAACTAGCTACACTAGTTAGCATTTGAACTTCCTTATTCCAGAAGTCAGAGGTAGCTTCAAATATCATTATCAAAATCTGTACAAGAGTGTTTGCTTATTAGCACAATGGTTGTGGTTTAACCAACCAAAGGAATCCTATTTGACAATAAAAAGGAAGAAAGTCTTGCCACATGCTACAACATGGATGAGCTTCGAAAACATCATGCCTAAGTGAAAGAAACCAGACACAAAGGTCTCCATATCATTTGGTCCCATTTATATGAAATGCTTAGAAAAGGCTTATCTATTGAGACCCAAAGGCTTATCTATAGAAACCCAAAGTAGGTAGTGGTTTCCTGGTGCTGGGGACAAAAGGGCATGGAGGATCTTTTTGGAAAGATGGACATGTTCTAAAATTGGATTGTGCTGCTAGTTAAACAACTCTGTAAATCACTTACTAAAAATCATTGAATTGTACCCTTAAAATAAGTAATAGGATACCTCAAAAAAGCTGTGTAAATTTTTCCAAAAATCACGTGTGCATGTGAATGTGTGTAAATAAACTGATGATTAAACAAACTGACTTAGGTCAGTTTGTAACAAGGATAGTACCTGCAAAGGGTTTACCTAAACAAATTCTTACCAAAATGTTAGCCTGTTACTTGGTAGTCATTTAATAAGAGGGCTAGGAAGATTTGGATAGGAAAGGAGAGTTTGGATAACTAATTAAGGAATCATGGAGACAATTATAATCTAAATATATTTTTTACATTGCTTATAAAGCAAAAGTTAAATGCATTGTGTGAGGGAAACCATACTGGTGTGTGCTTAAAAGGTATGACTTGAATGATGTCAGATGTGAGACTGCTTCAGCAGAGAGGGAAGGATGGACTTTGAATGACCCACTGGCCAAAGCTGATCAATAACTAAGAACTCTGTGTTAACCTTGTATGGCAGAGCCTCACTGGTTCTGGGGCATGAGATGGAAGAACACTTTGATTCTGAGGCGACCATGCCAACAGGGACAATAGAAGAATTTCTGAGCAGTAGCTGAGACCCTCCCCTACCGTGGAACAAGTAGAGGGGAAGCAAAATGCCAAGAATTACTGTGTTCATGTTTCCCACTAGCCAGGCTAAATATTAATGTAACTGAACAACTTCCCACTTTGAGCGTCAATTGCCTAGGAGATATTAAAATGGAGTGTTGTATTTTACCAAAGCTGGTTCTAACCAGCCATCACTGATAAGCCACTGTGAACCTAAGCTAATAAATAACTAAGGACTTTGGTCTATTTGGCATTCCAGAGACTTACTTGTCTGACCAAAGAACAATTGGACGTGTTTCAACTAACAAGATACAAACGTATGTATTTACTTGGCCTCAGCCACCCAGCAAATTTCAATAAATGATTATTTTATTTATTAACCACCTCCAAACTGTTTTCTAGCCATAACAACTCCTGACTTTTTCCCTCCAAGGATCTGTTTGGCACATTCTTTTCTTTTTTTCAATTCAGCTTGGTATTTTGTTGTCATCTAATTCTTTTTCCAACTTTTTTCTTTTTTGTGAAAAATAACATACATACAAAAAAGCAATAAATTTCAAAGCATAGCCCAACAATTAGTTGTAGAACAGATTACAGAGTTTGGTATGCGTTACAATTCCACAATTTTAGGTGTTTACTTCTAGTTGCTCTAAGATACTGGAAACTAAAAGATATATCAATTTAATGATTCAGCAGTCATACTCATTTGTTAAAACCTACTTTTTCTGTATAAATCCACCATCACCTTTGATCTTTCTCCCACTCTTTAGGGGTATTTAGGCTATGCCCCTTCTAACTTTTTCATGTTGGAAGGAGCTGTCAATAAAATGGGATAAGGAGATGGAATTAGCTGATGTTCTGGAGAGGCTGGCCCCTCTAGGTTTCAGGACTTATCTGGTCCAGGGACCCATCTGGAGGTTGTAAGTTTCTGGATAGTTACCCTAGTGCATGGATGTTTTGTAGAATCTTATATATTGCCGTAAGTGTTCTTTAGGATTGGCTGGAATGATTTTGGTTGGGGCTTGGCAAGTTATGATAGGTAACAATGTTTGACGCTTACTCCAGAGTAGCCTCTCGACTCTATTTGAACTCTCTCAGCCACTGATACCTTATTTGTTACACTTCTTTTCCCCCTTTAGGTCAGGATAGAATTGTTGATTCCATGGTGCTAGGGCAAGCACTCATCCCTGAGAGTCATCTTCCATGCCACCAGGAAGACTTTTACCCTTAGATGTCATGTTCCACATAGGGGGAGGGCAATGGTTTCACCTGCAGAGTTGAGCTTAGAGAGAGTGAGGCCACATCTGAGCAACAAATGAGGTCCTCCAGAAATAACTCTTAGGCATACCTATAGAAAGTCTAAGCTTCTCCACTACATACATAAGCTTCACAAGAGTAAGCCCCCAAATCAAGGGCTTGGTCTACTGATTTGGATGTCCCTAATGTTTGACATAGTATCAGGGGCTTCCCCAGTGGTAAAGTTTAATAGTTCCATATTCTTTCTACCATCCCTCAAGGGACTTTATCAATACTTTTTGATTATCTGCTTAGTATATTCTGGGATGTATCCAGGCATTACATTAAGCTATACAGGATTAAAGGCCCTCATTCTTATTCTGGGCTCCCTGTGCTTTGATTGTTTAAGTAAGCTATCCAGACAGGTCGAGTTAGATTATGTGCTACAGAAAATTTCAGTTCCAGACCAAATAAACCTTTCTTGCTTTGGTCTCAAAGAGTAGGTAAGGTTCTAAAATATAGGCAATGTCTTCCTTACCCCTGTATTCTGAATTACCTTAATCCTGATCTGATAGGATTCATTCTTAACTCTATCTATCAGGTTATATATATTAAAATAGCCTCTCAAAATCCAGAAATAAAAATTACCACTCTGGACTAAATGTGACTGCTATAAGGGCTTACAGTCTATGCCCCTATTTTTCTATGCGCATTTTCTAAAGGAGATTAGACAATAATTGCCCTTTTGTTTCTGGCTTATTTTGCCTCACCAAATATCCCACAGGTTCATTCACAATGTTGCATTCCTTACAACCCCTTCTTTTTTGTAGCAGCACAATGTTTGATCATATGTATATACCAGAGTTCCCCAATCTACTTCTCAGTCAGGACATCCTTCAGTCACCTGCATTCATTAGTCATCATGTATAATGCTGTTTGACACATTATTCAAGGATGTGTGCTCCCTCACCTAGCAAGTAAATGAGCTCACTGCTTGCTTGCTTTTACAATCTTTGGTCTTGGTCTTTCCTTTATAGAAAATAAAGAGGAGCTGTACTCTTGCACACTGGAATTTGGAACAGGGATTTTTACCTTCCCCTTGCTTAGCCCATTGGGCCGAGAGGGACCTTCTGCTACAGTGACCAAATATTCTTTGCTCTGGAAAGAGCCCTCATATGGATCTTTAGTTTTGCAAATGCAAGGCAAAGATGTCTTCCAGAAAGTAGGTGTCTGTGCAGCAGAAGTTCCAAGAAGTTGAAAATCTTTGGGAAGACAATGTAAAAGTAGGAGTCCCCTGCAGAGGAGGTTTGAGCCTCTCTCTCGAGAGAAGTAAAGGTCAAAGCTGATGGAACATTTCATGAATAATTTGGACATAAACAGTAGCTTCAGTAACTAAGTGAAGTACAGAATTTAGGAAAGGTCATGTTTCCTACTTTCAAACACACTGTTCTGACAATCTAGAACTAGTAGCTATTACAAACAGTACTTTTCCATTGTATTTTTTAACTCGTTACTGAATGATAAGAAAGTGTTTTATTCTTTCTTTGAGATTTTATTTGTATTTGGTTATTTTATTAAACTCACTTGTTACTTCTGATAGTTTTTCAGTGAATTATAGGTGTTCTAGGTATGTATCTGGTACCAAAAAAAAAAATGGGGTTCTTTGCCCAATGCACCAATCCATGACACCAGGGTTTCAAAGAGAGAGAATTCACAACTATGTGCAAAGCAGGTGACAGGCTATCAGCCCAAAATTCTGTCTCCCAGAGTCTCAGGAGTTCAGGGACTTTATGGGATTCAAACAGAGTGGTGTGCAGGGAGGATGGAGTTGTTACCATTACAAGTATTAGCAGGGCTGAGACTAGGCTAGGATAACCATTACAACAGTAAGTATACACAGTGCTGAGACTAGTTGAATTTCAGTAATTTCAGGTATTAACTTCCACCTATTCTACAATATAGAAAGTATCCAGGCATTACATTAAGCTATAAGGCAGCACCCAGATCCACCCCGCTGAGCAGAGGCCTCATTCCCCAGGCCCAGGAGAGCTGCCTGCCCACAATTTCTTTTCTACAATATAGAAAGAAAAACATCTATATAATGATTCAGTAATCATAATCGTTTCTTAATTCTTAATTCCTCGTTTACATAACCATATCCATCCACAATATATAGTAACACTTGTGTTCCCTCTGTTCCAGTAATCACATGTCCAGAAACTGCTCTGACGTATATTAACTCATTTATTCCTGCCAGAAGCCCTGCGAGGGTTTCAGGAAGGTGCAGGCATTGGCTGCGGAGGGATTAAAGGGACTTTCATTGAAAAAAGAGGGTCCCAGAGGGGTTGCTATGCCACCAGGATATCATAGGCTCCGACCTCAGTATCTTTTGCATAATGACATAATAAATTTAGAAGAGAATACCATGGGCAAGAAAAAGTGCAGGTTCTGAATTTACAGGGGAATTTGGCCAGGAGGGCAGAGAATCTGAAAAAGACATATTCCTGGATTCACACGATCATGTTTGTCCACCAGCTCTTCGAGGGGATTCAGCCAATCACAGAGGCTCTTAAATGTGCCCACAGAGATAAGCCCCCGATTCTGGAGTGAGCACCTCACGAATGGCCGGCGAGTGTCGGCCTTTGCCAGACCTCCTGTCAAATGGCTGGGAAGGAAGGCAATCTGACTCCTAGAGGGAATGATACTGCCCCCTGTAAGAATAAAATTAAGTTTAGCTTTCACACAAGGTGGCCCAGGAAAGGGCTGCAGGACAGCTCAAACTAGTCCTGCAGGGAGGGAAAGGAGAGACCCTCTAATGCAAGCCTAGAATTAACACCAAGTAAGTGGAAACAGGATTAAATAAGTAATAGGGTCACTGAAATGTAAAGTGTGATAAAAAACGGAAACCTTTGGCAGGAAATTTGAATTAGTTGGATTATACAAATAGGCTGTAACTTCTGGAGTATCCAATCACTGGGGAATCAGGGGAGGGACTTGCATGTTAGGTTTAGGGAATAAATACTACTGCTTTCGGTTTCTCGGGGCGCCAGCCATCAGTTTTTTCAGCTGAGTGCCTGGTCTTGCAAAATCGTAAATAAGTTCTCTTCTTCTCCACAAATGGGTGAGCGCTTGTTCTCCTTCAGGTATGGCTTTCTTTCTAACAACCCCAAACCAGGGCCCTGGGTGCTTCTTCTAACAATTTTATTCTCTTAACAGGGTCTCTCCAGGTTCCACCTATCCCCAATGCAATATCTGTAGACAGATTGACAGACTATGTGACTTTTCTGAAAACTGATGTATCATCCAGCATTTAAAAGCCATCTTCAGAATCCTGTACACTGACAATACAGAAGTACAAAATTTTATTTCAATTTTTTGGATTAA
Source organism: Myrmecophaga tridactyla (assembly GCA_004026745.1). Classification (NCBI taxonomy): domain Eukaryota; kingdom Metazoa; phylum Chordata; class Mammalia; order Pilosa; family Myrmecophagidae; genus Myrmecophaga; species Myrmecophaga tridactyla. The sequence goes on along the minus strand of PVIY010060706.1, from coordinate 550 downwards.
GAAGTTCAGCATTTTTTACTACGGAGGTGATGATTCATATGTAATACAAGGGAAATTATATATCTTTTTTGTCCTTAAATATTTTGCTGATGTTGTGGAGACAATTTTCATTTTTTGTGATATGTACTTATTTATATAGAATCCTGTATTATGTTTTAGGGTTTTATTTCCTAGAGGAAATCCAGCCCTCTCCAGTTTATGGTGCAATGATGGTCTCAACCCTCCCCCCACCCCACCCCACAGCACACCCCATCGACCACGTTGGGTAATAGAGATAGTCATCATTTGGGTTTGGGGAGCACTGTCCCCCTAAAAGGGAGTATCAGAATTTTGGAGGATTCTGATACTTTTTTTTTAGGAAAGGCAGGTAATGCCCTTTTTAGCTCCTCACCTTCTAAGAATCATTAATCTAGAATATTACAACATACTGAGAAACAAAGGGTTATTTCTTTAGCAAATATTGAACTTCAGATTTTTTTCCCAATGGCATGAGTCAGCAGTAAAGAGCTGGGCGTAATGGGCTTGCCATGAGAATGCAAGTCACCTGAAT
>PVIY010060705.1:0-11519 GCA_004026745.1 Myrmecophaga tridactyla | reverse complement strand
CCCCCTTCTTCTCCGCCCCTCTCCCGGCAGCTCCCCTGGCCCCTCCTCTGATAAATGTGACCAGCGAAGGCCCCACCCAGCTCCGGGCATCATGGGTCCATGCTCCCGGGGGCCGGGACAGCTACCAGGTGACCCTGTACCGGGCGGGCGTCCGGGCAGACACTAGCACACTGGGACCAGAGGTGGACAGCACAGGCTTTTCAGCTCTGATCCCGGGTGCAGAGTACGAGGTGCAGATCGTCACCCAGGCTGGACCCCTCCACGCAGTGGCAGCCAACATCTCAGGCTGGACCTGTGAGCGGGGGGTGGGGTGGGGGGGTGGGGGTGGGGTCGGGGGGGAGGCAGCGGGTGGGGGAGAGGTGAACGGAGCTGCCCTCTGAACCCCCCGCGCTCTTCCCTGTGGGCTCTCCCCTCTGCCCTTTTGTCCCCTTTCCCCACCTCTACACTCGCAGGCTCTGCGTGGGCTCTGCTGGGCTCAGGCCTCGTGTGCTGGGCTCCCAGGGACAGGGCCGGCCGCCCTGCCTGACCCGCTCCCCTTCCCTCCACAGCCCCGCTCATGCCCAGAGAGCTGTTGGTGTCGGTGCAGGCGGGCAGTGCCGTGGTCGACCTGGCCTGGCCCAGCGGGCCCATGGGGCAGGGGGCGTGCCATGCCCGCCTCTCAGAGGCTGGGCACCCCTCCCGGGAGCAGCCTCTGGTGCCGGGCCAAGCTCATCTCGTCCTGAGGGGCCTCACACCTGGACGCAACCTGTCGCTGTCGGTGCTGTGCCAGGCGGGGCCGCTGCAGGCATCCACACACCCCGTGGTGCTGCCTGTGGGTATGTTGGCATCTGCTGGGGGAGGGTGGAGACGACCCGGGAGGCAGCAGCACTGTCCACCTCTTTTCTGAGCCACCTGCCTTTTTTTTTTTTGGGTGTCAGGGAGGGGCTGTGAAGCATACTTTGGAGATGGGGCAGGGGGCCTTGCTGGGTGTTCTCAGCTGCCATCCGGGATGTTTCCCTCTTAGCCATCCCTGGGTGCGGTTTGGCACCTGGGACTTTGGGGAAGGGGTGTCACTGTGCCCTCTCCCCAGAGGCCCCAAATCCAGGAGAGGTTGGCACGGCACTGGCAGGGTGGGTGGGGATGAGGTGCCATGTTCCATCCCTCCTTGCCCCCCCTAGAGCCCCGGGCCTGCATGTCCTGGGCAGCAGTGCCCCTCCCAGGAGTGGCGGGGATCGCGGTATTCCTGCTGGGGGCATTGCTCCCTCTGCTTCCCCAGATGGGCAATGCTGTCCAAAGGAGAACCTGTTGTTCAGCATGGCCTGTGGTCTTATCTGTGGGCATGAACACCCAGTCCCTTTGCACCTGGTGATTTTGAGAGCCCCTCCCATACCATCCTTTTGGGGTGCACTGAGTTGTGACGCCTACACAATGCAAAGTCTTTGCTTCCCACAGAGCCTGGTCCCGTGGAGGATGTGCGGTGCCAGCCTGAGGCCACCCGCCTGGCCCTGAACTGGACTGTGCCCGCTGGGGACGTGAGCACCTGCCTAGTGGTGGTGGAGCAGCTGGCCGCGGGGGGCAGCATGAGCCTCGTCTTCCAGGCCAACACCTCGGGGGCTGCTCTCCTGCTGCCCGGCCTGGTGCCCGCCACCTCCTATCACCTCAGGCTGAGCGTGCTGGGCAGCAACGGCCTGTGGAGCCGGGCAGTCACCCTGGTGTGCACCTCGGCTGCGGAGGGTAGGTGCTTCCCACCCCTCCGACCCTCCCTCCCCGCTGCCTGCCGCTGTCCTGGTCCCCAGGCCCTGACCCTTTCCCCTGCTCCTGGTCTCACTTGTTTGATTCCGTACTTTTAAGCCTCATGCCCTGGCATCATGGCCCAGGACTCTGCCAGTTCTAATTTGATTGTATCCATCAGCTATTTGCTGCAGGCCTACTATGTGTCAGCACCAGCCGTTTGCTGCAGGCCTACTGTGTGTCAGGTGCTGTGAGAGGCCCTGGGGATCTGAAGGCCTGGTCCCTGCCCTGGCAGATCGCTCAGCAGGCTCCTACCTAGAACCTCACTCTCCTCCTCTCCTCTCCCAGCCTGGCATGCCCCAGAGTTAGTTGCAGCCCCCCAGCTGGACCCAGAGGCAGGGATGGGAGTGGTGATCACGCGGGGCATGTTTGGTGAGGAAGATGGGGAGATCCAGTGGTACGGCATCATTGCCACCACCAACGTGTCATGTGAGTCCTGGGCCCAGAGGAGGTGGTGGTAGAAGGGACCCTGGCTGCTGCCCATGCGGGAAAACCTGAGGGGGCTCAGGGGCTGAGGCAGGCATTCAACAGTGGGTGGTATGAGTCATGGAGCAGGTAGGGGTCCCCATTCTTTCTTGAGGATAGGACTGATTGCGCATGATGGGAGCATGTTGGAGAACTGGGATAGCCCCTCTGTGGCCGGTAGAGATGCCTCAGCCACATTTCTGACCCTACTCTGCCCCTCCCCCTGTTTTTGTCCCAGTGGCCCGACCACCTCAGGAAGCCATCAACCGTACCTGGTATGACCATTACTACAGAGGACATAACTGCTACCTGGCCATCCTGCTTCCCAACCCCTTCTACCTGGGGCCCTGGGCTATGCTGAGATCCTGGACGGTGCCTGTGGGTACGGAAGATTGTGGCCAGACCCAGGAAATATGTAATGGACAGCTCAAGCCAGGCTTCCAATATAGGTGAAGGCAAAGGCAAAATGTGGGGGAAATTATTAGGTTTCTTGTATGCTTGTTTATACAAAACTAGGAGAATGCATGTGGTGCCATAAGAGTGAATACAGTTCTCCTGACTGGGCTTCCTGGTAGGCAGGGCAAAAAGGGGAACATCCATCTGTTATGTGTTCATTTATTTCTCTCTCTCCTCCCCTCCCTCCTTCCCTCCCCCTCCCTCCTTTCTTTCGTTCTCTCTTTTGTTCTCTCATTCATTCTTTCTTTCTCTCAGAAAAGAAGGGGGGGACTAGATTCTGTTTCAGCTTCAGGGCAATGCCAAGGGTGTCCAAGTACCTATATCTAGCATTTATTCTTGCTGCCAGAATAGGGTAAGGACAATGGGAGAAAAACTAGAGGTGACTTGCTGCAAGATGGCAGGTGTTCAGTATCTAGCCTCTTAACAGCGAGGGGATCTCTCACTTTGTGAATGTCTATTGCTCTCGATCCTGTTTCCTGGGAGGTGCTTTGCCGTCTTTACCTGCCCCTCCCTACAGAAGGTTCTATCTCTCTGCCCAGGTTCAGTATTGCGGCCTTTTCCAGATACAGCCCTCCTGAACCCGGGTTCTCCTTCTCAGCCTTCTCAGGTAAGGTAGGCACCCGGCTAGGGTGTCAGCGGGGCCCTGGAGTGGGAGAGGAGAACTGGGACCCCACCTCTGAGGCTCACCCTCAACTAGCAGGAGGAGGGCTTGAGCTTAGACTCCAGGGGGGACACATCCCACCCGGCAGAGCCGAGGGATGCAGAGCCAGTGATGAAGGTGTGCTTGGCACCAGGCCTACCCGGGTGAGCCAGAGGCTGGAGGCGTCATGAAACTGTTTGCTGTGTCTGAGGTCTCACCACCTTCCCCTACTGACCCTCTTACACCCGTGTGTTCCTGGGCCATTGAGAACCTAGGACAACGTTGTCCAGTAGAGACATAAGGCTTGCTCCAAATGTGAACCATAGATGTAATAAAAATTTTTCCAGTGGTCATTTTAAAAAAGTGAACAGGGCAGTGTGACAGTGCCTCAGTGGCAGAGTTCTTGCCTGCCATGCCAGAGACCCGGGCTCGACTCCTGGTGCCTGCCCATCCATGCAAAAAAAAAAAAAAAAGTGAACAGAAACAGGTGAAATTAACTTTAATATAATAGTTTATTTAAATCAAGATATCTAAAATAGTACCATTTCAACACATCAATTTTTAAAAAAAATATTAATGAAATATTTTATATTACTTTTATTCTTTCTAAGTCTTTGATATCCAATGTGTATTTTACTCTCAGAGTACATCCCAATTTGCACTGGCCATATTTCGAATATGAGAAGCCACATGTAGCCATATCAACACAATAGCAGCTACTTACTATCCTGGATGGTGCAGTTCTGGAAGGCTCAGGAAGCCAGGACCCTGCCCTCGTCCTTATCTTTAAGGGGGTCAGGGAGGAAGTAGGGTTTGTGGGACATGCTCAGGAGGTGGGGCAGGGAGGCCTTGCTGGGTATTCCCAGGTCCCATCCAGCATGTTCCCCTCTTAGCCATCCCTGGCTGCAGTTTGGCATCTGCAACTTTGGGGAGGGGGTGTCACTGTGCCCTCTGCCCAGAGGGCCCCACATCCAGGAGAGGTTGGCACGGCACTGGTAGTGGCCTTGGGGCAAGGCTGCCATGTTCCATCCTTCCCTGCCCTCCCCAGAGCCCTGGGCCTGCGTCTCCCCGGCAGCAGTGCCCCTCCCGGGAGTGGTGGGGATCGCTGTGGGCTGTGCCCTCACCATCTGCCCGGTGGTGGGCCTGCTGTGCTGGAGGCGAGTGAAGCGGCAGAGGTGAGTGGGAGGAAACGCCGGGGGCCCAGTGGGGCCTGCATGGTAGGGGAGGGGTGGCATCAGGCCCCCTTTTTGCCCCCTCCCCCCCGGTTCCCTCCCACACTCCTCTTGGCCCTTTGCAGGGCAGAGAAGAATCGATTTCCCCAAGAGCTGACAGTGTACAACCTGCGGTGAGTGCATGTCTGCTCTTCCCTTCCCGGGGCTGGGCTGCGTGTGGCCTGCCGGGGACGGGCCACGCGGTCTCCCCGGGCAGCCGGGCTGCTCTTCTCCTGCCTTGGCGCTGCCCAGGTGTCGTCTCTAACCGTGGAAATCTCCAGCGCTCTCCTCCCTCCAGCCTCCGCCTCCAAACTGCTCCAGTCCCACCTCCTCCCTGACCGACCACATCAGGCCAAGTCACTCTCTCTTTTCCTTCTTTCTCACTCAGCTGTTAGGTCTGTACTTCTCTCTACCAGCCTCTCCTGTTCTTCCTTATTGAGCTTCCCACTGAACGGACATTAGTGAGCGCCGGGTGTGTACAGAAAGCTCCGTTCCAGGCAGGGGGGTTAAAAGACTCATCTCAGGCCTTCACATGTAGGTCCTGTCTCCCCCGCCCCTCCTCCCTTCCTCGTCTTTCCACATTGTGGTTCACAATGGCTGTGCACCAGATGAGCTTGCTAAAAATGCATGCAGACTCCACCTTGGGCCGGAGCCCAGGCGTGGATTTTCAATGGCTCCCAGGTGATGGGCGGTGCAGCTAGGATGGGGTCACGCTCCGAGCTGCCCTGGCAGGGCTCAGCACACCCCGGGTTGTGGACCTATTCCCCCCTCTCCCACCAGGCGGACCCACAGGCCAATCCCCATTCAGAGCTTCTGGCAGTGTTACCAGGCCAAGAGTGCTCAGGCCCACCAGGCTTTCTTTCAGGAGTTTGAGGTGAGGCCGGTCTGAGTGCTCAGAGGAGGGAGGACCTTGGAGCATCTGGGCTGGACAGGTCCGAGTGCTCAGAGGAGGGAGGACCTTGGAGCATCTGGGCTGGGCTGGACCCGCTCTCACCTCCTCTGCCCCCATCCTCCTGTGTGGGGAGCTGGGTTGGCTTCAGTACCCACCACCTGCCCCCGCTTTCTCTGCAGGAGCTGAAGGAGGTGGGCAAGGATCAGCCTCGACTGGAGGCCGAACACCCTGCCAACTCCCCCAAGAACCGCTACCCGCACGTGCTACCCTGTGAGTGCCGGGGCAGGGCAGGAGGCCTGTGAGCAGAGGGTCATGGCCTGGCCTGGGGGAGAGGGCTGCGTGTCCCGGGCACCGAATGCACGTCCTTTCCCCTCTGCAGATGACCACTCTCGGGTCAGGCTGACCCAGCTGGAGGGAGAGCCCCACTCCGACTACATCAATGCCAACTTCATCCCAGTAAGGGTCGCCCACGGGGCTGTCTGTGGCTGCGTCTGCTCACGAGACAGGATGGTTTGTGGACGTGCTGTCCTTCCCTAGCTGCAGCTGGTTGTCCATGGGGGTCACCAGCTTCTGTTTTTCTGGGTCCGTCCAGAGGTATTGGTTGAGGATCTACTGAGTACCAAGCAGAGCGGAGTTAGCTGTGCTGTCTCAGAGGACCCATTGTGTGTGTGTGTGTGTGTGAGACACATGACACGTCTACCACACGGTGTGACAAGTGCTGTCTTGGAAGAACAAGCATAGTGTTCAAGGACATGGAAAAAGGAACAGTTTGGTCCTGTGGACCCAATAAAGGCTTTCTAGAGAAGGGGACATTCGGTCTCTTTTTGAAGGACGAGTAGAATTCTGATAAGTGATCAAAGAGGGGAAGGACATTTCGGCTGGAGAGAACAGCCTGAGCACACGCCCCGACTCCCACCCTGGGGAGAAGGTCCAGGCAGGGTGTGTGGGATCCACTGCCATGAGGGCAGACAGTGATGGGACAAGCTGCAGGAAGGGCAGTGACGGAGGACCTGGACTGCTGCCTCTGTGCTTTATTTGGCGGGCCAAGGGGAGCCATGGAAGAGTTTTGAGCACAGTAGAAACACGGAGTTTGGTTTTAGGAAGGTCCCTCTGGGATTGGTACAGAGAGTGGGCTGGGGAGATTATTTTTGGTATGTCCCTATCTTATTTTCACACAGGTTTTTTTCTTGCCCCTTTGAGGTGGGGTATGGGGTGGTGGTGATGTCTCTGAGGTTTGAGTCCTTGGTGCACACGCCTGTGTTCACGCCTTGCACACATATAGGCGTGCACACAGGGTCCTCACTTTGGGAGGTCCTACGTGGAACATTTACTGCTGTGTGCTTGGTGGGGCCTCAGGGGACCAAGGGGTCTCCTGCTAACTTGTTCCCTCCCTCCACCCCCCACCCCAGGGCTATGCCTACCCCAAGGAGTTCATAGCCACCCAGGGGCCTCTCAAGAAAACGCTGGAGGACTTCTGGCGGCTGGTGTGGGAGCAGCAGGTCCACCTTGTCGTCATGCTGACCGTGGGCATGGAGAATGGGAGGGTGAGCAGGCCTTGCAGTTCCACGGATTTGCCACCACGGGCACACGTCCTCCTTACAGAAATGGCCGTGGGTCACGGCAACCCTGTCCAATCCCCTGGGAATCATCCCTCAGGGAGTGAGGCAGACAGAAGTGGCACCAACCAGGCCTGGGTGGGTGACCCAGCATCGGGATGCGGGGGTACTCAAGCTCCCAGCTTGACTCAGTTTCCACTGGTCTCTGCTGTTTCTCATTGTCTCCACTTCATCTTGTTCTAGTCAGAGAAGGGACAGGGGTTAGGCATCAAGGGTAGGGGACTTCTGTATCCTTTCTTTCAACAAGCCTGGTGGATATCTTCTCCATGCACTGCTCAGTGCAGGGTCCTAGCACAGAGAGGGTGCCTGCAGTGAGGCAAGGGCAGATGGTGGCTAATGGAGGGCTGTTCAGTTTTGCAAAGGAGCCCAGCAGCTAATTTGGGCAAGGGGGATGCCTGAAGGGTCATATGAGTTGCTGGGGTGAAGGTGATGGGGTCTTGTCGGGAAGAGAGGCTTCTGGAGTAGACAGCCTTGGAATCGGGTCATGAAGAGAACAGAATTTCAGTAGGGTAGCAGGGACCAGACAGACAGACAGGTGGGGGTGGGGAGGGCTGGGGATGGATAAACCCGGGGGTCAGGGAAGGGTACACATTGCAGTATGGGGTTAGGCCCACAATCCCCCCTTCCTGCTCTAACTCTCTGGCCCTAGGTGCTGTGTGAACACTACTGGCCGGCCAACTCCATCCCTGTCACCTATGGCCACATCACTGTCTACCTCCTGGCCGAGGAGCCTGAGGAAGAGTGGACCAAGAGGGAATTCCGGCTGCATCATGTACCTGCCCAGGAAGAAGGGGGGTGGGCATTAGAGCTGAGTCGCCCTGACAAGGTGGCCTCACCTCCTGGGTCCCTGTGACCTCCTCCTGAGGATCACAGGCTCTGGCCACAGCTCAGGGGTCCCGACTTCCTTGGGAAGTTAGTGGTTAGGGAGGGGGTACTGAGGCCCAGAGAAGGCTAGGGGGTTATCTGAGGTCACACAGTGAGTCAAAGGTAGAGTGGAGTGAGATGCAAAGTTTCCTTCCCTGCCCTGTGCTTAACTCAGGGCTCTCTGTCTCACCCCAAATCCCTTGCTCCCCATCTGCCTTCCCAGGCTGTGACCTCTGGGGGCAGGAAAGCCAAGGACCAGAATCTCCCCTCTGTTGGGCGCCTTCTAAAAGCAGACACTACCCAGGAGGCTAGAGGAAGACCCAAGGGTTCTAGAAGCACCTAGTCTCAGCGGAGAGACATAGCTACGACCCTCAAGGGACATCCAGTCCGGGAGGGAGGGAACTGGTGAAGAAAGCCCGAGGGTAGGGCCTGGGGGATCCTGGCGGGAGGAAGATAAGTAGAAGCAGCATGGCCCTTCTGTCTTCTCCCCTGCCTCCCACCCCCTTGCTCAGGGTGCCCAGCAGCAACAGCGGAGGGTGAAGCAGCTGCAGTTCACCACCTGGCCTGACCATAGCATCCCCGAGGCCCCTGGCTCCCTGCTCTCTTTTGTGGAAGTGGTGCGGGAGCAGGCAGGTACCTCCTGGGACCTCACAGCACCCATCCTGGTGCACTGCAGGTGAGGGCAGGTGGGTGGGTGCAGGCTGCTGCCTGGTCCCCGAGGGAGGTGGTGGTCGAGGCTCTGGGGACGTGAGTAGCCCCTCCAGCTCCCCAGGGGTTGTCCCCGCAGTGCGGGCGTGGGCCGGACTGGTACCTTCGTGGCCCTGCTGAGGCTGCTGCGGCAGCTGGAGAAGGAGCAGGTGGTGGACGTCTTCAACGCTGTGCATGCCCTTCGGCTGCACCGGCCCCTCATGGTCCAGACTCTGGTGAGGGCTCAGACTCTGGGCTGGGCAGCTGGGGTCCTGCACGAGCGGGTGGGAGGTGGATGCCACAGGGTCTGGAGGCATCAGCTGGGCCCACGGGAAGGAGCTTTTGGGGAGCAGAGGGGCTCATGGGGGCCCTGAGGGGAGGGGCTTGAGCGTGTCATCATCCTATCTGGGCTTCTGTTTCCCTTTCTGTAAAAGGGAGGTGGGGCAGCCCCTGCCAGCTTTGATGCTATGGGACAGCACAGTGAAGGTCCCCAAAGGACTCCCTGGCTGGGGCCTGGAAGATCTACCCGCTGGGCCATGCCCCCTTAGTGGACAGGCTCCCCCCTCTCCCCTTGCCAGAGCCAATACATCTTCCTGCACAGCTGCCTCCTGAGCAAGATTCTGGAAGGGCCCTCTGACACTTCTGAGTAAGTCATGGCTCCCCGTGGCCATGTGGGGGTGGGGGTGCAGGTTCTCTGTGCCCCTCCCCCCAGGCAACAAAGATTCATCTCTCTCGACCCCTGTCCACGGGCAGAGCCAAGAAGACTAGGAGCCGGGGCTGGGGAACCTCGAGTGCCCTCTCCCCTGGCGTCCCCTGCCTCAGGTCCCAGCCCATCTCTGTGAGAAACTTTGCACAGGCATGCACCGTGAGGGCGGCCAACGCCAACGCTGGCTTCTTGAATGAGTACGAGGTAAGCTGCAGGCCAGAGGGTGGATGACAACTGAGGCTGGCACTCGCCCCCCGTCCGGCACTTCTGTGGGCTCCACTCAGCCTCAGGTGCCCACCTGTCTCCCAGCTCCTGCTCCAGGCCATCAAGGACGAGATTGGCTCTTCGGCGCCCCCTCCTGGCCGCAAGCAGGACAGCACTGCCTGTGAGTGCAGGGCAGCCTGGATGGGTGAATGAATGGGCGGAGGGTGCTGCATGGGCCAGGAACCTCTGGCTCTGGCAGCCTCACCCTTACTCTCTCCTCAGATGACAGTTCTCAAGTGCAGTTTCCTCCTTGGGAGGATAAGCCTCCTGACGAGATGCCGGAAGCCTGGCTCTTCCCTGTGAGTGATGCTGGCCTCGCTACCCGGCTGCTCATCTTCTCTGACCATTTGTGGTTGCCAGGATGGGGCTGGGGTTGCCAGGGGATCCCAAAGCTGTGGGCTGGGAGGGGATGCCCTCAGCTCCTGGGAGCCAACGAGCTGTCCCTGCAGGGAAGCCCTTCTGGCAGTGATCACGTGGTACTGACTGGCCGTGCGGGGCCGGACGAGTTCTGGGAGCTGGCGTGGGCGTATGGGGCCCATGTGCTGGTCTCTCTGTGCCCGCCCGACACCGAGGAGGAGGTGAGGGGATCAGAGGGAGGGGGAGGAGGTCAGGAGAGTGTGGCTGCAGGGGTGTGTGTAAAGTGTAGCCTGTGGGGGGGCCCCCCGGGCAGAGACACGGGGAAGCCGCCTAACTCCGCCTGTCCCCAGGAGTTCTGGCCGACGGAGACACAGCCCATTGTCACGGATATGGTGACAGTGCACTGGGTGGCTGAGAGCAGCACGGCAGGCTGGCCCTGTACCTTCCTCAGGGTCTCTCACGTAGGTGTGGGGTCTGCGGGGCATGGGGCAGATGGGCAATGTGGAGTGGAGTCCCTCTGCTATCCCCCCACCCATGCTGAGGGTGCCTCTGCCCCCAGGGGGAGAGCAGGAAGGAGAGGCAGGTGCAGCGGCTGCAGTTTCCATGCTGGGAGCCTGGGCATGAGCTGCCTGCCACCACCCTGCTGCCCTTCCTGGAGGCCGTGTGCCAGTGCTGCTCCCGGGGCACAAGCAAGAAGCCGGGCCCATTGCTCAGCCACTCCAGGTGCTGCTGGATTAAGGTTTTGGGGTGGGGGAGTGGGCCAGGATCCCTTGATGTTATTTTCATTAGGGATATGAAAGAATGTACCCCCTCCCTGCCCAGCCCAGGCCGGCTGACCAAATGCCCAGTGTCCATTCCCAGTCCCCAAGCCCACGCTGGGTTTCCCACATCCCAGAACCACCCTCTGCCCAGGCAACCCAGCCAACTCTCTGCCCATTGCAGCAAGGGTGTGGCCCAGCTGGGGACCTTCCTGGCCGTGGAGCAGCTGCTGCAGCAGGCCAGGGCGGAATGCACCGTGGACGTCTTTAACGTGGCCCTGCAGCAGTCACAGGCCTGTGACCTCATGACCCCAACTCTGGTGAGAAGCAACCAGGGATTCAGCTGTGGGAAGGGGCAGTCAGTTTGGAAGCCTTCTGCCCCAGCTAAAGGCCAACTCTAAGCAGCACAATTTGTGCAGCCACCAGGTGGCGCTGCTCTCCATCCAGATGGAACCCTAGGGGCCGGGAGACACCAAGTGAAACTTTCTTGGTTGGCTTTGGGCTGGCTGAGAGGGACTTCTCACCCTGTCTCTGCCCATGCCCTCCCCCCGCCCTAGGACCAGTATATCTATCTCTACAACTGTCTGAACAGCGCGCTGGCGGATGGACTTCCCTGAGCCGACACGGGCCACTGCGCAGCCTGGGAGCAGAGGAGGGTCGTGCCCTGCAGGCAGTAATTGCTCCCTGGGCGGGCAGCCTCCACGCAGGGCCCTGTGCTGTGAAGGGGCAGAGTGAGGGAATAAAGACATGCGGGCGAGCTTGAGGCTGAGTGTGTTCTGTCTATCTGTCCTCTGAGGAGGAAAGAAACGGCCCCAAAGATTTGCAGGATGTGG
>PVIY010060704.1:0-11518 GCA_004026745.1 Myrmecophaga tridactyla | reverse complement strand
AAAATGAGCAACCTCTGCTTTGATCAGGTTCACCTAAGCTGGGGGCCTAATTTTAGTAGTCAGAATTTGTTAATTAGTTCCACAATTGGCGTTTGATTGTGCCCAGTCCCTGCTGCTGGTAAAGTCCTTTCCTTTCCCCTTTGGGAAGCAGCCTGTGGGGCCGGGGCGCTGGCTGCCGCAGCTTTGGGAACTCACGGTTCTGGGTGGTGCTCGCAGCTGGTCCAGACTGGGATACACTGTGTGTCTGGTCACTGACGTGGCCCCAGGAGCTGTTCTGTACTGTTTCTGGTTATTTAGTTGTTGTTCTGGAGGACGAACTAAAATGCGCACGTTGTTAAGCCGCCATCTTGACCCGGCCAATTATGGGTGGGTCTTGATAAGTTTCTGGAGTCTTATGAAAGAGCAAACATTTTGGAGAAAGAGGGATTCAAAGAGAGCAGAGAATGACATAGCCACAAGAAGCAGAGTCCACCAGCCAGGGACCTTTGGAGATGAAGAACGAAAATGCCTCCTGGGGAGCTTCATAAAACAGGAAGCCAGGAAAGGAAGCTAGCAGATGACACTGTGTCCGCCATGTGCCCTTCCAGCTAAGAGAAGAGCCCTGACGGTGTTCACCATGTGCCTTTCCAGATGAGAGAGAAACTGTGACTGTGTTCGCCATGTGCCTTCTCACTTGAGAGAGAAACCCTGAACTTCATCAGCATTCTTGCACCAAAATATCTTTCCCTGGATGCCTTAGATTGGACATTTCTATAGACTTGTTTTAGTTGGGACATTTTCTTGGCTTTAGAACTGTAAACTAGCAATTTATTAAATTCCCCCCTTTTAAAAGCCATTCCGTTTCTGGTATATTGCGTTCTGGCAGCTAGCAAACTAGAACAGCTCTGTAGGATAGGTTGTAGTAGGCCTTTTTATTAGCTATGCCTGTCATAGCCATAAAGGCCATAGGCTTTCATTTGACAGTGTTTTAATTAGATGTTGCACTGTTCCAGCTCATTCCAAGGGATGTTGACAGTGATAGCATAGTTAAAATTAAGATACTTCTTTTAAATCTGACCTGTAAACCTGCCATATTCTCCCTAGTGGATAAAAGTATCCTAACTCTAGGGATAATATTAAAACTAAAATATGCTTTTACTCATGCTAAACATGCATAACTAATGTGAATGACATTTCTTCATTTTGATATAGTTTGAATATCTAGTAACTGCCCTCATAGATAAGGGTGGTTTGCTGTTCTTTTTATTTTTACAGGTTTGCTCACATTGTTCACTTGGCAAATGTAGCAAGATAAACAGTATTGTTTGTCCCCTTTGACAATAATTTTGGGTGTATTCCTAATTCGTCTTATTATTTCCCTTTGAATCCCTTTGCCTTGTCAACGGTTATATGTATATAGTGAGGAGAAGGTATTTGGATTGCAACAAAAGTGGGTTGGACACTGATTATGCAGAGGTAATCTGGGTGTTAAAGTTATCTTGCTGTGTTCAAGAGAACTTTGAATTCGGATCTTGTCCTTGAAACAAGACAACATCTTTGCTAAGGGAGACCGTTTGGTGGGCAAGAACATAAATGGCACTATGGCAAGAGAAAAGGACATGCCCTCTGTCATCAACTGCAGTGCAGCCAGAACTTTCCATGTATAAAATCATGAGATTTCTACTGAGCAAGATGTTTTATACCAGTATACTATTAGAAATTTACCAGCTGAGGTAAGAGATTCCCAGTATTTTAATATGGTCTGTGATTATCAACAGCTCTTCTAATTAGGATTACTAGTCAATTACATTAGATCAACTAATGCTAATAAGCTGAGGGGAACAATGGATAAAGAACGAAAGGAAATTAAGGAAATAATGTATGATTGAAACGACAATATCAGTAAAGAAATCAAAATTATAAAAAGGAACCAAAGAAGGAGATGAAAATTACAGTAGCTGAAATGAAAAATTCTGTAGAGATATTCAAAAGCATTTTTGAACATGCAAAAGAAAGAATAGGTGAACTTGAAGAAATGACAATTGAAAATATCCAGTCTGAGGAGCAGGAAGAAAAAAGGCTGAAGAAAAATGAACAGTGCCTGAGGGACCTGTGGAATACCGTCAAGCATAGCAACATAATTGTGCCTGTGTGAAATGATTATATGCCCCCACAAAAAGCCATGTTTTAATCCTGACCCATCTTGTGGAGGCAGCCATTTCTTTTAATGCCTATTCCACACTATAGGTTGGAAACTTGATTAGATTATTTCCAAGGAGTTGTGGTGCACCCAGTTGTGGATATTGACCTTTGATTACAGGGAGATTTGACTCCACCCACTCCAGGTGGATCTTGATTAGTTTACTGAAATTCTTTAGAAGAGGAAACATTTTGGAAAAAGCTTTAGAGCCAAGAGAACCACAAGAGACCATGTAGCCAGAGACCTTTGGAGGTGAAGAAGGAAAAATACCCCTGGGGGAGCTTCATGAAAACAAGAAGCCTGGAGAGAAAGCTGGCAGATGTTGCCGTGTTCGCCATGTGCCTTTCCAATTGAGAGAGAAACTGTGAACATCATCGGCCTCCTTGAACCAAGGTGTCTTTACCTGGATGCCTTAGATTGGATGTTTCTATATCCTTGCCTTAATTTGGACATTTTCATGGCTTTAGAACTGTAAACTTGCAACTTAATAAATTCCCCCTTTTAAAAGCCATTCTATTTCTGGTATATCACATTCCAGCAGTTAGCAAACTAGAATAATATGTTATCATAGGAGTCCCATGAGAAGGGGGTGGGAGGTGAAAAAATATTTGAAGACATAACGACCATAAACTTGGCAAATATTTATGGATGACACAATTTTACATATCCAGGAAGTCCAGTGAACTCCAGGCAGGATTAAAAAGTACATACTCTAGTCAAAGCAGCAGGGTAGCCACCTGGTCAGATTTGTGAAGAAGGCAGAGGGAGCTTTTTACTCCTTCATGTTAGGAACAGACAACAAACCAAAGCCTAGCTTCCGTAGAGGTTTCACTGGCAGGTCTTGTCCACATAAAAGATGATTGGAGAAGTGGAATATCTTTGAAGTCATCTTATGGTTGTATCAAGAGTTATAATTATAAAAACAATTACAGAATTCTCCACCAGTTGCCATTGGGTTGTGGTTAATATGACCAAGAGTATAATTTTATTCTTTGTCAGTCTCATTAGACAGACGTTATGTTTTGATCTTTAAGAATGCTTCAGCTGTGTGTTGATGAGTCATGGGTAGGGGTTGCTAAGACTAAAGTACAGCAGCAGCCACTGCCATGGAATGTTGATCTGTAGTCCAGCTGACTCTTACTGTGTCCAGAAGAGAACTATGAAAAAATCATGGAGCTTTTTACCTCCACAAGTCTGTATTAGCTGTTGGAGAGTAGTTTCTTATTTTTATGACAAAAGAGAATAAGGGGCTTTTGCAGTGAGAGAGGCTTAGTACCAGAGGTCTGGACAAGGCTTTTTTAAGAATGGAGAAAGCCTCTTTAGCTTTTTCAGATTCTAGGAATCAACCATAATTAGGGCTTAAAGAAGAAATGTTACTCTAATAGTTGCTATCAACAATAGCCATCTACATCCAGGAAAGCAAGCATCTGTGAAACTGATAGGCTTAGGAACTTGAACGATGTCTTCTATTATAGAAGAGGACCAGTGTTTTTCTCTCATAAATATTTCATGTCCAAAAATAATGGCATAACTCTAATGTAGGTGAGTGAAAAGAGCAAGATTAAGGAATTCCTCCTTACTCATAAGTGAATACAATAAAAGACTGAAAAGGCAAACAAAGCAGGCTTTCAAAATGAGTTGGGATGAAAGAGAAGACAGAACAAAAATTTTCCTCTGTACAAACTTAGCTGTAAGTAGCATCATGACAGGATAGTGGCTGCATTGGGGAAATTGGAAAAGGAAGTAGTATTACCACAGCATCCACTGATTGATCCTTTAACAAATAGTAAAATACACATATAACACACATACTTTTTACCCAGTGTCACAAGGACTTTTAGTTCTGATTAACTTTTTTTTTTCTTTGCTATAGGAAAGAAATGATTAGAAGTGAGTATTTACTCAGCCTCATGTTATAATGAGAATTGAGGCAGTTTGGGAAAAAGCTTGACAAAGTTTAATTTAATTTTAATTAAGTCAGCTTTAATGAGCTTTCCTTCATTGGCACATTAAGATGAAAGGGTAGAAATTACAGAATAGAAGACTTGCTGGGCAGTAGTTCCTGGGACAGGAAGCAGGTCCTGGGCCAAGTTCCTGGTTAACTAGGCAGCTTAGAGAATCACAATTGAAAAGAAACTTTGAAATATGCTCCGTCTGTTATGCAGAAAGTGGTATAATCCAATTCATAGGAGCAGTTCAGCAGAATAACAGGTAATGAAGGCATACTGGTTAGATAGAGGCTCCAGAGAACTGTCTATTTTCATTCTGAGAAATAGAATGTAGCATGACCTGATTAAAAAAAAAATTCTTAAAGCATTAATAATCTGGGATGATACTGGAAAATCTTTTGCCTTATTTCAGTATCATTAGACTCTAGTGCCATCTCTCCTAGGGGAGACATCAGCACCAGATTGGCCCAGAGGCAGAAGGAGAACATTCAAGTTATTTGATGGCCTGGGTTATCCTCATGTGAGGGTGTAGTGGCGTCAGAGAGTCTTGTTCTTAAGGCTTGTTCTTTTTTATTTTATTTTTTTTTATTAAATTTTAAATTTTTTTAAATACCAAAAAACACCAAACAAACATTCGTAACTTTTGATCATTCTGTTCTACATATATAATCACTAATTCACAATATCATCACATAGTTGCATATTCATCATCATGATCATTTCTTGGAACATTTGCATCTATTCAGAAAAAGAAATAAAAAGAAAACAAAAAAAAAATTCATATATACCATACCCCTTACCCCTCCCTTTCATTGATCACTAGCATTTCAAACTAAATTTATTTTAACATTTGTTCCCCTATAATTTATTTTTATTCCATATGTTTTACTTGTCTGTTGATAACGTAGATAAAAGGAGCATCAGACACAAGGTTTTTGCAATCACACAGTCACATTGTGAAAGCTATATCATTTATACAATCATCTTCAATAAACATGGCTACTGGAACACAGCTCTACATTTTCAGGCAGTTCCCTCCAGCCTCTCCATTACATCTTGGATAACAAGGTGATATCTACTTAATGCATAAGAATAACCTTCACTTTATTTTGTCTCATTTCACTCTTTCCCCTGTTGGTCAAGAAGGTTTTCTCAATCCCTTGATGCTGAGTCTCAGCTCATTCCAGGATCTCTGTCCCACATTGCCAGGAAGGTCCACACACCTGGGAGTCATGCCCCATGTAGACAGGGGGAGGGTGGTGAGTCTGCTTGTTGTGTTGGCTGGAGAGAAAGGCCACATCTGAGCAACAAAAGAGGTTCTCTTTGGGGTGACTCTTAAGCCTAATTTTAAGTAGGCTTGACGTATCCTTTGTGGGGTTAGGTTTCATATGAACAAACCCCAAGACTGGGGGCTCAGTTAATGTCTGTTCTTATTGGGACTTGGGCCCTTTGCCAGTGACCTTTCTTTCACCATTAGTACAAGCTGGTTCTAGCTCAATCATCTTCAATTAAGAGCAGTTGTGTCCACCAGTAGTCATTTGGGAATGTCTGGAAAATTTTTTGGTTGTCACAACCAGGGACTGCTACTAGCATCTAGTGGGTAGAGAGCAGGGATATCTTACAATGCAGAGGACGGTCCCCCACAACAAAGAATTATTTGGCCCAAAATGCCAGTAGTGTTGAGGTTAAGATACTTTTGTAAGCCCATGTCTTTTTTTTTTTTTTAATATCCTTTCAGTCCTTTTTCTATACTTTTCTGTGTATCTGTATCCATATATCCATCCATATGAATTTTTTCACATTATACACATTTATATAAAATAGTTACATATAAAAGAAAAATTGAATTTACATATACACATATGTATATAAATTCTGCAATTCTTTTGTTTACTTAATGTATCTTTGAAAGCTTTTCATATTAGTGTATGTAGGTCTGCATGAGTCTCTAAATGTGCTACCTAATTGTCTATTTTATTAATGCCCTGTTGTCTATTTATGCTGTCCTTCATAAGTCATTTGTTTTCCAAATTTATCTTTAAAAAATGTTTGTATATGTAAACTTACACATATATTCAAGTATTTTTCCAAACTTGAATTTCAGAAAGACAATTTCTAAATCAAAAGGGGGAATTCCTTTTCTTTCTTTTTTTTTGCATGGTCAGGCACCGGGTATTGAACCCAGTTCTCTGGCATGGCAGGTGGGAACTCTGCCTGCTGAGTCACCGTGGCCCACCCAGAATTCCTTTTCAACCAGAGAAAGACAGTGATTTATATCCTTTGCTTTGTATTAATTTATTTTTACATGTGAAGTAATAATGGACTTTGTAAAGCAATATGATGTTAGCCTTGAAGGATGGCATGATAAGTGAACTGCATGATCTTCTGTCAGCCCACCTCCTTGAGGGCCTCATGGGAAACACATGCAAACCAGAATAGTTGAGGCAAAAGAACATTTCATTCCTCCCTGAGTTAAAGTCCTTGTCTCTTTAATGTAACTCTCCCAGTCCTTTCTCCTTTTATGTTCTCTTAAATTTCTTTTGCTTCTTTTGGGTATTTGAGAATGTTTGATCTGTAACGTCATTAATTTAGTTGTAGTGGATTCTGGTGAAGTGATTTGCTAGTGTGAAAGTTCCAGTTAAGGATTGTTTGCCAGTAACCAAGGATGAATTTAAGTTCTTCCTGCAAACTTGGCCATAGACAAGTAGTCCAACAGCAAGTAGTCCAGGCTTAGACTTAGTGGCATTATTTGTGCCTATGCTTGAGATAGACCTGGTTTAGTCTCTTCTTGTACTCAGCTGCCATTTTTCCTTTCTCTTGGTTACAGTTGCTAATTTTCAGATCTGTACTGCATAGGTATTCCTGCAGTATGACTTCTGTTAAGTAAGTTTCGACTTGGTAGTGGGCCTCTGGTCTTCTGCCAGAGAGAGGGAGAGCAGTGCTTGGACTAGGTGGGAGTAGGGGAAGGGAATCTAGGGACCTCATAGACTTTCGAGCAAGTCTTCTAAAGATTTTAGCCTCATCTTTACCCCTATTTCTTGAGATACCTGGTACCAGTTCCTAAGCCTTTTGGCGATTTTGCAGTGAAAAATTCCTTAAAGTGAAATTGTTAGGGCAAAAGATATTTGTATTTTAAGTTTTGACAGAAATTTTGAGTGGCACTTCAAAAGACTGCCACAATCTCTATTCCAAAGATCAGTGTGTGAGAGGGTCTTGCTCTATCTGTATTACAGAGATAAAAACAGGCCTGTGTCACATCTTGCCTACAAAAGTGTTTTATTTGACTCAAACAGGGTTTTTAAAAAATTGAACTAAGATTTTAAAAGTGGAAGATTTCACATAAAAATCTAGATTGATGGCTTCTTTTGAAAAAATGATTATTCTCTATATGCTTTTCACTTATTAAATCTTTTGGGGGAAATGTATGCCATTTCTATTTTTTTTTCTCTGTATGGCTGTATGATGGGGTCACATTTCATTCTTTTTCCATGTGCGTATCCCCTTATTGTAGCACCATTTGTTGAATTTTCGTTTGTTTTGCTTGTTTCTTTGTGTGGGAAGTGCATGGGTCAGGACTCGAACCTGGGTCTCCCAGAGGGTGGGCAGGAATTCTACCACTGAACTGCCCTTGCATCCCCTCTATTTTTTTTCTAAATTATAATGGCAATTTAAGATCTGTAGTTGGCACTCAGTTTAGTTATTAATTCTATTCCAAGTTATATTGGATGCTAATAATTTCTTATTTATTAGTCTTATTTCAGTGGAAAAGTTTTTGAGCAGGAATTGTTCGATACTTTCTTGTACCACCTGCCACTTAGTTTAATGTTTCATATTGAATAATTGTCCAGGAAATAGAGAAAGTATGCTTTTTAGGTTTGGGGTTCCATTGTAGTTATTTGTGAGATGAATTTTTTACTAGTAATGAATTTATTTTGTAAAAACGATACATGTTTCTTACAGAAAATTCAGGTATTACCAAAAATAGAGAGTAATACCTCTGTCATCTAATAATCATCATCATTATCACCTTTAAGGGATTATCAAGGTAGGCATCTTTCTGTAGCTTATAGATGTAAGATTGATTGGATGATTGAATGGGCCACACAGAAAATTTTTTAGAAACGAGATTACATTCTACATGCAACTTAAAGATAAATAATAATAAGGTTGTTTCTACTTCATTGACAGTTGAAGTAAAACTGTAAGAATTACTGAATTATAGGTAATGTCCTCTGAGGTTAGGAAAAAGTCATTATTTTAAAAATTGAGATTGAAGTTATAGTTTTTTGGTGACTAAGTATGTCTGTGAGAATTTTTTTGACTTCTTTATAATCAGGCTTGTAATCAAATTTAGAAGGAGTTCTTGCCATGCCACATTTTAATTTTGAGAAGATCTTAACCTCTTTCATTTGAGAATTTAGGTCTCTGATCCAGAAAATGGGCTAGATCATTACTTTTCATGTTGTGTTAGATGGAGCTCTAAGGATCTTCAGTGGTCCTCCTGTACAGTTTGCCTCATCTCTCTGCTCTTGTCTATTTTGTATATTAGAATTTTGTATAAAATTTTGTTTGGGAATAAAAAGTCTTCTTACCTTGTATGTAAGTGGGGTTCAGCACAAGAAACCAATTAATATAATACACTACATTAACACATTGAAGGGAAAAACACATGATTATCTTGATTGAAATGGAAAAGGCATTTGACAAAGTCCTGCATCCTTTCTTGATAAAAATGCTTAGAAAGATGGGAATAGAAACTTCTTTAACCGATTAACAGCATACATGTAAAACCCACGGATAACATCTTACTAAATGATGAAAGGCTGAAAGCTCTCTCTCTAAGATTGGAATGCTTAAGTTGTGCAGGTTCTATTTTGGTTGATAGTAAATGTTTGGAAAAGGGGAGAGGTGATGGCAGCACATTACTCTGCATGTAATTATCAGTGCTGAATTATGGTTTAAAGTGGGAAATTTATGAGCATGTATGTCACTAGAAGAAAAGCTAGAGGATAAAACATGAGACTGTATAATAATGAACCCTTTTGTGAACAATGATTGTGGCTAATTGTACAAAAATAAGAATGTTCTTACATGAACCAGAATAAATGTATTTCACTATTAAGAGATGTTAACTGTAGGGTAGTATAAAGGAAAAATACAACTAATGCAAACTATGGACTGTAATTAACAGTAATATTGTAATATTATTTCATCAATTGTAACAAAGTTACTATACCAATGCTAATGGTAAAAAATAGAGGGTATAATAGGGATGGGATTTTTTTCCCTTTGGAATAATGAGAATGTTCTCAGATTGATTGTGATGATGAATGCACGGCACTGTGATCTGAGAGCAATTGATTGTACACTTTGGACCCATATGGTTTGTGAATAAAACTGTTTATTCATAAATAAATTTCAGTGGATTTAGGATGTTAAAAAAATTGTACGTTACGTATGTTAATAAACAGGTGTGTGGGGAGGAAAAACTTATATAGCATTGTGTTTCAAATTGCTGTAGCAGTTATATCTCTTGCTTTAAAGGTTTAGATGACGATTTTATTTCTAGGATGTGGGTGGCAAGTTACTGAGAATTATAATGAATGTGCAGACATCCCCCTTAATTATAGTGGATTTTGCTGGCAAAACTGCCATGTGAAAGTATCTGTAAGAGTTAGCACAGTGACAGTGTAAGTTGCAAATGATGGACTTACTGTACTAAATTTGAAAGCTTTGAAAAACTCCTCTGGACTACTTTAATGACTATCTCATTGCTACAGTAGCTAAGATACCAAAAACCTTTGCCACTGTGTTTATAGGGTGATAATGTACCAGCTCTACTTTAGTGGCCAGCTATAATGGAAAGACTGGTTAAACTACTATAATTTTACCACTCCTTACACTGTGAAAGAAAATCACTTGACAAATTTTAGTGGGCTTAAAATTAGAAGACAAATAATTTAAAAATGTATGTTATATTTCTTTTGTTTAGAAAGGATTCCTTATTCATAATCCACATTAGTGTCTTAATACACATCCAGAGAAATTTTTACTGGCTTCAATTCAAAGAATAAACCTTTAACTTTAGGCCACGCGAATATATAATTACAGAATCTCCCAGCCTTCCAAATAGTAGGAGTTGTGTTTTATAGCTAATGGATGCTAGTTTTTTAAAAAATATATTTTTTATTGTGAAATATATGTGTAAAAAATGATAAATTTCAAAGTACGTTTTAACAAGTAATTATACAACAAATTTCAAAGTATGGTATGGGTTACAGTTCCACAATTCAGGCCTTTCCTTCTAGCTGCTTCAAGACACTGGAGACTAAAAGGAAATACAAGTATAATGATTCAGTAGTCATACTCATTTGTTAAATCCTGTTGTCTTTGTCACAGCTCCTTCTTTTTATTTGACCCTTCTTTCATTCTTTAGGGATATTTGAACAATGACCATTCTAACTTCTTCAGGTTGACAAGGGGTGTCAATATTATGGGGTGGGGGGATGCAACGGGTTGATATTCTTAGAGGGACTGGTACCTCTGGGTTTCAAGGCTTCTCTGGCATAGAAATAATCTGGAAGTTTTAGGTTTCTAAAAAATAAACTTAGTGAAACTTTTATAGGGTCTCAGATAGAGCCCTGGGTATTCTGTGGGGTTTTCAGGAATACTGTTGTTTGAGATTTAACATACCACGGCATTTTGCAATATCTAGCTGAAGCTTGCGTAAGTAACCTTCAGAATAGCCTCTCGACTCGACTTTAAATCTCTTAGCTACTGAAACTTAATTTCTTTACATTTCTTTTCCCCCTTTCGTCAAGAAGGCATTGCCAATCCCATGATGCCAGGCAGGGATAGGCTATCCCTGGAAGTCATGTTGCATGTTGCCAGGGAGACTCACACCCCCAGAAGTCATGTTGTAGAGGGGAAGGGTGATGAGTTTACTTGCAGAGTTTGGCTTAGAGAGAGAAGATGCTAGTTTCTGTGGAAAGCCAAAGGGAGACCCTGGTGTAGTATCTTTAAGTAGTGAAGTGTACTTAAAAAAAAAAATGTCATGCGTTACTTGGGAGAGTAACTACTTTGTCAACTGGTGGTGTTGTTATAGGATCAGTAGCTTCACAGGAGCACTGCTGCTGACTGTGGACCCCGTCATTGTGGAGGAACTTAAAAAACAAACTCATTAGAGATCAATGCCTGAATGATATAAAACACAGTGACCTGATGAGTTTGCATTCTGTCAGTCACTGAATGTGTGCTGATACTATTACTTTCGTGTCTCTTGTTAAACCACTACTGTCTTGAATTGGAAATCGAAATTTGGTGAAAACTTAATACTAGTTAATTGTGATGCACTTTGGGAAGGGGAATCCCTCTTCTCTGCTAGTTGCTC
>PVIY010060703.1:0-11518 GCA_004026745.1 Myrmecophaga tridactyla | reverse complement strand
CGCCATCTTGGCCCCCCTCCTGTGGTCTAATTCTAAATCTCAGGTCCTTTATCTGAAGATCGGGTTCCTGTGGTCTAATTCTAAATCTCAGGTCCTTTATCTGAAGATCGTGTTGTAAGCTGGATGTGGCTCATTCCCACACCTGGGAAATGGTGAGGAGGCATCCTCAGTCAGCCCTGATTGGGACTTTAACTCTGATTTCTGAATGTGAACTCATGTAGAAAATTCAAATGGCCTTTTGTGTCCATGCAGGCAATTGTGTTGGGATAAAATGGGATATGAATATCATGGTCTTGATAAATGAAAGCTGTAAAGTTACATAAAACAAAAGATGTAAAAACCAATTCATCCACATGAATTAAGGGAACTAAACGACAATTTCACAATCAATGCACCAAGCAACATATGTGGAAATATGTCATCCATAAAAATACATTTTGAACTACAAACTTCAACACAATGATCTCACAATGATAAAATATATTCCACATGTCAATTTCATTTTGCGGCCTGCCACCAAGCCCTCACAGCACCTCCATCCATGGACGTTCTTAATGCTTCATGTACAAGATCCTAAGTTTGGAACATTTCTTAAGATGTTCTCCTTAATTTACTTATACTGCAACACTCATTGCTGACTATAGTGTCCAAGCAAAATTCTTTTCACCTCAAGCTTCTGCCTCACCAACATGAAAACAAACTAGAGGTGAATTTGTTGCTTTATTGCTTAATTTTTACTGAATATTACTGAATAGCCAGGCTGCAATATTCTGCTTTTGATTGAATTCATTTTATGATAAGTTAGAATGGCATTTTCAGACATTATTTATGAAAACACATCAAGTTCAGTCAAGGAAATCAAAGATAAGTAGTGTTAACATGCTCCTTTGCACAGGTGTGACATGTCATTGCAGGGCCAGGGCACATTTGTGCTTGGGCAGTTATGGTGGTGAGAGATGAGAACATCTAGTCTTCCATTCTGGATTCCACATGGAGGATACCACTAATTTCAGTAAGGGACATATCTAACAACACTGTAACTACCTACAATTTCATACATGATATTACAACTGAGGAATGACATCAACAAGCTGGAAATGGTCAAGAAATACCCTTCCAACAACTAATACCTCAAAAACCAACCATAATATCTCATGGGGATGACGGGAATGGTTGTATTCCAGTCAACCACTGGACTATGAATTATCAGGACCCTCACTCAGCACCCTGCTCTCAACAGGGAACTGGTCATCATGACCTTCAATTATGGAATATTTTCTGTAAGCGCAGCTCTTTAGGAAGAAATCTGGAAAGGAAACATTGCACTGTTTCTGTGATTGAAATCTTCTCCCCTGCATGAAATATCAGTTGACTTCTCACAGATTTGTCACAGAGAACTTTTGCTCCCGAGACTGAGCGGCTAGGAATGAGATCTTATAGAGGATGGCCACTGATATGCCTTATGAGATGGACAAGCAGATGGGGCTCCTTCCTTTAGTTCAGGACACATTGCAGCCTCACTCCCTGAAGCTCTGGTAGAGAGCCCTCTTCCCTGTGTCTGTGTTCTCCCCATTCTCCTCTTAGTACTGTGGAAGATGAAGCAACATGAATTGTGTGCTGACCTGAGCTTATCTTTTGTCAATGTTCCTTGGAAATCTTATAGAGAAAGAGGTGAAGTGGTGTTAATATATGCATGTGTGCATGCGTGTGTATGTGTGTGTGTGTGTGTGTTTGTGTGTAGGTATCCATCAAATTCTAATGTCTGTTTGCAGGTGTCCTGTGTGATGTGCAGCTGTTGGAGTTTGGGGACAACATGAGACAGCACAGATATTTTCTACATTTTCTACCACTACAGTACATCTTTGAGATTCACTCTTATACATGTGCCCTGGGCCAGGCATGGCCAGGCAAGGGGATGGAGTGGGTGTGTTATTAGTGGTAGTGGTGGTTCCATGTACTATGCAGGTTCTGTAAAGGGCAGGTTTACCAATTGCAGGGATAACGTGGATGATCAGCTGACTCTGCGAATGAACACCATGATACCTGAGGAAATGACCATTTATTAAGGTGTGAAAGACCCAGTGAGGGCAAGGCAATGCTTACCCAGACATAAACCTCCCCTGTGGGGTGGCTGGAAGGCTGCCTATGACGCACTGAGCACAAGAACCAGTTGCAAGAGCAGGTGCAGGGAGATGGTTAAGTGCCGGTGTCCTGTTAGGGTCTGGGGCTTCCTCTCAAGCTAATTGTTTCTCCAGAGAGCATCTCTAAATTAATCTTTCTGTTTCTATCACTGATATCATGAATTAGAAAACTTGTTTGCAATATATCAAAGCACAGTCATTGGCAAATTTAGCCAGCTCTCCTTTATAAAAGCATAAATGTGCCTGTCAGTATCATCCCAGTTCAGAATTCCAAGTAGCTCAAGGCAAACTGGTAAGTCTTTTACATGGAGATGGAAGGAAGGTAACCGAGTAAGATTACACATTGGGAAAATCTTTCAACTTTACATGAGAAGCTAGAGATAGTTATTCTAGGTTCTAGATTTTGGATTACCACTTTCACTCCTCCTCAGACTGAAGTGTGTACTTCAGACACAACACTGATCTGATTGTCTATCTGTCTGATAATCTGTTTTACTCTAATCTCTGTTATCACATCTCCTTTTGCCCCTTCTGTTCACTGACAATGATTGACATGGCTACTGTCATCTAAATTCCAATGCTCAGACCCCTTACCTGAAGATCAGTTTGTGGCTCAGGCAGTGGCTCCTGCAGGCTCCTGGGAAATGCTGAGGAGACATCCTCATTCACCAACTGAATCAGACCCGAAATTCTGTTCTCTAAGGACTCATGTGGAAATGCAGTTCTCTAAGGACTCATGGGTACTCATCTGTACCCATGAATTTAGTGAATGTGACTATTTTGTACTCAATAAATAAAAGCTATGAAATTATATGAAACAAACAATATATCCAGAAAGTCATCCATGTGAATTAATGTTACTAAATGCCAATCTCACAGTCAAACACCAAACAGGGAGAAGGTGAAATATGTCATGCATGAAAGATTCAATTTACCCTTTGGTGCAGTGTGCTTACAATGACAAAATTTATTCCACATATTGTTTTCATTTTCCTACAGGCACCTCCCATCACAGTACCTGCATCCATGGAAATTCTGAATGTCTCATGCATCAGATCCTTAGTTTTGAACATAATTTATAATAATCTCCTTTCTCTCCAAATTCTTTCCAAAATAATTGGTGATTTTCATATTCAAGCCTCTTCTGTTTCACCTCATGTTGCTGCCTCAACAACTAGAACCAGGTACAGAATATTATCTCCCCAGTTTTATTATTTAATTGTTAAATAAATTGGATAAAGGCCAATTTGCAACCTGCTTTCAATCTGTATTCAAGAAATGATAAGTTGAATAGACATGTTTAGAAAGGGGTGGCTCAAAACCCAGCAATGCTAAAGTGAAAGAATCAAGGTAAGTGGTTTTGACCTACCCCATGCTCAGGTGTGAGGTTTCAAGGCAGGGTCAGGTCAAGTAGTGCTTCTGCATGACAGTTGCAAGAGGTGTGGGAATGCACAGGTCTTTTCTTGTTCCCTCAGGATCAGACAAAGCACTGACAACTGACAACCAAAATTTCACACATGAAGTTACAATGGAGGAATGACAAGAAACTGGAGAGGTGGTATCAAGCAGCGTAACTTCATTAATAGGGAATATAATTACATTTTATATTATATATTCCATATGTATAGGATATATATGCACATAAACACACACACAAATGTGTGTATGTATGTATTTGTGTGTATATGTATATTCTTGTGGTTAGGAGCCCTATTTCCATATTTCCAGAGCCATCATTGACCCTTGGCCTCTTATACGTCCTCATTCAAGACATTCCTGCCTGGAAGCAAAGGAACAAGGTATTAGTGAGGGGATCCTAAAGAGAGAATTGTGTGCCCCCAGGCATCAGCCTGTATCCTCCTCCCAGGGGGCCATAATAAAAGGACATCCCTTCATCTGCTTTCATTTTACATACAGAGTCACCTCCCAAATGCAAATTGCCACTTGGGAAAACAGGTGAACACAAACCCGACATTTACTTAAATTCAGGTTCCCCCTTAATCTGGATAAGATTCCCTGGGCATCACCGACATCATCAACACGAACATGGAACGCTTAGGGTTCTTCTTCTTTCTGGTAACAGCTCCCAGATGTGAGTGTCTCAGGGACTCATATATGAAGGTAATGGGGTGATGGAAATGAAAACATGACTCACTGTGTTTCTCCTTGTTCCCAGGTGTCCTGTCTGAGGTGCAGGTGCGGGAGTCGGGACCTGGACTGGTGAAGCCATCGCAGACCTTATCCCTCACCTGCACTACTTCTGGATTCTCTTTAACTGACCATAGTGTGAGTTGGATCCACCAGGCTCCAGGAAAAGGACTGGAGTGGTTTGGTTCTATGCGTTATAATGGAAATACATACAAGAACCCAGCTCTTCAGTCCTGACTCAGCATCTCCAGGGACCCTTCCAAGAATGAAGTTTATTTAAGCTGAACAGCCTGAGCACTGAGGACTCGGGCACCTATTACTGTGCTACAGGCACAGTGAGGGCAAGTCAGTGTGAGCCCAGACACAAACCTCCCCTGATGAAAACAGGAGGCTGGGCTGCAGGAGGTGCTCACGACCAGCAGAGGTCATGCACAGACCATTCTATCTTTTCCTGGATTTCCCTCTTCTTGCTTCACAATAAGTAACTCCCACAACAGCAATTGCATCTTCTATAAGCAGTGTTATGATATACATAACATTCACACTCAGAAAACTCTTTTTGTGTTACCAAATGCATGCTTTAATACATATAAATATATATCTCTAATAAAATTTTACGTTAATTTTGGGAATTGTCCAAGTTTCTGAATGTACCTGAAGATGTGGGAAAAAAACCTTGCATTTACCCTCCCCATGAAGTTGTTTGATTCTACTTAACTCACTTCCCTTGAAAGGGTCATCAAATAATCCCTCATCCACCATCACATAGAGCCCCAGAACTTCAGAAGAAGTATGGAATGTAGGAAATTCTGGCTCTCCCAAGGACCAGTGTCAAGTGAGTCCATTTCATCCTCCCTCTCACGTGGCATCAAAGACAAGGTTCCTGTACTTACATGAAGACCCTTGTTTTGTCTGCATACATTAAATTAAATGCCATCATTGTATCACACTCACATGCACACAGACTCTCATTTGATTTATCATCTAAAAATATCAGGTTCACAGTTAATAAATACCTTCTAATTTTTATGTCTGTGCCAATCAATTATTGTTCACATATATTTTCCTTAAAATCATCAAATTACTTTTTATAAATATAATATTAAACTCTCTGTGATAGTTTCCATTAAAGCAGGTAATGTCACCTGAAAGAACTTGACACACTGTTTATGGTCCCTGCACGACTGCAGGCTTCTGAAGGCAGATCTTCCTTGAGGTCCTTACAGGGAGAGCAGGTCTACCCTGTGCTTCCTGGGCAGATACACTTGCCTCTAACTTCCTCCTCCCTGCATCTGAATCTGGGAAGCAGTTTTCTCATAACTCCACAGGAGAGGCTCACTGGTTGAAGCAGGAAAAGAGCCTGTCTCTTCTGACTTCTCCTTAAAAGGCTTCCAGTGATAAGATTAAGCATCACTCATTGCAGAAGACATTCTCCTTGACTGATTACAAATGGAATCAGCTGTGGATGTAGCCAACATGATCATGATTAAATTCTATGAAATGTCCTCATAGCAACAGACAGTCAAGTGCTTGCCCAATAAGACAAACAGGTATCACTACCTGGCCAACTTGACACATGAAATTGACCATGACAGTCCATCCCTTGTCAACTTGGCAGCTATACTCATCGCTTTAAGCCATACCTAATTCCTAAATACAAAACAATAAAAGACACATTTTTTTTCCTCACCTAACAATACTCAACTGTCCTGTATATACCCAGAAACACATTAAATTTCCCCAGAATAGGGTGCAAGTCCTTGGGTGATATTCATTCTTAAACTTGATATCTTACAACTTAAAAAGTACAATATGAACAAAACAGCATTGCAATCCTCATTTCTGTAACTGATCAGGTGGTCATAGTTCATATTTATCACTACCTTCTTCCATCACCCATTCGATGTTTCCTTTACCTTCAGCGATCACTTCAGCAGGCAGTGCTTCTTTGCCTGGTGATATGACCAAAACCTTCATTCCTGAAGTTTTGGAGCCACTGGTAGTCCTGCCTGGATTGGGTTGTTGCAGTTTTCCATTGATTTTAATTACAAGGCATGGCAGTACTAAAACACACCCTAGGGGATCTCCTATATTCCAGGAAAACTCTTCTTTACCTCCATTCTGTAGTTGCTGTTCTATTTCCCCCTGAGACTGTAAGGGTCAATTATCCCAGCTGGTAATGTAATTCCCTTCTTGGCTTGTTGATCCAGGAGCATGAGTAGACCAAGGTGACCTGGTGGCCATCTTAGAATCCAGTTCATTGGAATCATTGTTGTTTCTCCTACTGGAAGCATTCCCTCTCTTGGAACTAAAACCTGTAGACCAGCAGAGCTCAGGGTCGCAGGAACAGGAAGCAAAAATTTTCCTAGTGGATCACTACGGGAAATAGTGAGTGGTGCCACTTCCATTTCCACCCCTTGGTTCCTGGACCCATGGATCCTGACTATGCGAGAAATAGCAACATACAGTGGACGCTGATTCAGAGCATACATTGTCCTGGAGACCATTACCCCAGCCCTTCAAGATATTGCCACCTAATTGGCACCATAATTGAGTTTTCATAAGGCCATTCGACTATTCTGTCAATCCAGCTGCTTCTGGATTATGGGGAACATGGTAAGACCAGAGAATTCCATGAGCACATGCCCATCCCTGCACATCATTTGCTATGAAGTGTGTTTCTTGATCAAAAGCAATGCTGTGAGGAATACTATGATGATGGATAAGGCATTCTGTAAGAGCACAGATGGTAGTTTTGTCTAGGGGATTGCATGCAGGGAAAGCAAACCCATTTCCAGAGTATGTGTCTATTCCATTTAGAGAAAATAGGTGCCACTTCCATGAAGAAAGTGGTCCAATGTAATAAACCTGCCACCATGTAGCTGGCTGGTCACCTTAGGGAATATTGCCATGCTGGGGGTTGAGTGTGGGTCTCTGCTGCTGGCAGATTGGGCACTCAGCAGTGGCAGTAGCCAGGTCAGCCTTAGTGAGTGGAAGTCCATGTTGCTGAGCCCAGGCATAACCTCCATCCCTACCACCATGACCACTTTGTTCATGAGCCCATTGGGCAATGACAGGAGCTGCTGGGGAAAGAGGCTGACTGGTTGCACAGAATAGGTCATCTTTATCCCTTGATTATTAAAACCTTCATCTGCTGAAATCACCCTCTGATTCACATGGGACACAAATATCTTCATGTTTTTAGCTCACTCAGAAAAGTCTATCCACATACCTCTTCCCCAGACCTCTTTGTCACCAATTTTCCAATTATGGTCTTTCCAAGTCCCTGACCAACCAGCCAAATCATTAGCAACAGCCCATGAGCCAGTATACTAATGCACCTCTGGCCAGTTCTCCTTGAAAGCAAAATGAACAACCAGGTGCACTGCTCAAAATTCTGCCCACTGAGAGGATTTCCCCTCACCACTGTCCTTCAAGGACTCCCCAGAAAGAGATTGTAATGCTGCAGCTGCCCACGTTTAGGTGGCACCTGCATATCAGGTTGAACTATCCATAAACTAGGCCCAAGTTTTCTCTTCCTCAGTCAATTAACTGTAAGGAATTCCCCAAGAGGCGATAGCTCTGGTTTGAGAAAGAGAAGGTAATGTGGCAGGAGTGGAGACTATGGGCATTTGGGCCATTTCTTCATGCAACTTACTTGTGCCTTCAGGACCTGCTCTGGCCCTATCTCCTATGTACCATTTCCATTTTATGATGGAGTGCTGCTGCGCACACCCAACTTTATGGCTTGGTGGGTCAGGCAACACCCAGCTCATGATAAGCAATTCAGCTCTCATGTTAACTTGGTGGCCTATGGTTAAGTGTTTAGTCTCTACTAAGGCCCAGTAACAGGCCAAAAACTGTTTCTCCAAAGAATAATGGTTGTCTGCAGCAGATGATAAGGTTTTGATCCATATCTGAAGGGCCTGTATTGTGATTCTCATATAGGGGCCTGCCAAAGGCTTCAAACCTCACTTCTATTTGCCATTGACATTTCCAGCACCATTGGATCTGTGGTCCAATAGTCCAAGTGGCAGAGCAGTTTGTAGAGCAGCCTGGACCTGTATCAGAGTCTCCTCTATTTCCAGTTCCCAATCAAAATTAGCAGTTTTTATGGTCACTTGATAAATTGGCCACACTAACACATGCAAATGATGAATATGTTGTCATCAAAATCCAAAGAGACCAACTAGGCATTGTACCTCTCTCTTGGTCATAGGAGGGACCAGATGCAGCAATTTATGCTTCACCTTAGAAGGGATATCTTGACATGGCCCACACCACTGGAAACCAAAAAATTTCACTGAGTTAGAAGTTCCCTGTAGTTTTGTTGGATTTATCTCCCATCTTCTGCCATGAAAATGCCTTACCAGTATGTCTACAGTAGTTGCTATTTCTTTCATATTAGGTCCAATCAACATGATATCATCCATATAATGGACCAGTGTGATGTCTTTTGTGAGGGAGAAACAATCAAGTTCTCTGTGGACAAGATTATGACACAGGGCTGAAGAGATGATATACCCCAAGGTAGGACAAGTGAAAGTATATTGCTGACCTTGCCAACTGAAAGCAAACTGTTTCTGGTTGTCCTTACTAACAGCTACTGAGAAAAAAAACATCTGCCATACCAATAGCTGCATATCAGGTAACAGGGGATGTATTGATTTACTAAAGCAGTAATACCACATCCTAAACAGCAGCTGCAACTGGAGTTACCACCTGGTTAAGTTTATGATAATCCACTGTCATCCTCCAATACCCATCTGTTTTCTGCATGGGCCAAATATGAGTTTTGAATGGGGATGTGGTGGGAATCACCACCCCTACATCCTTCAGGTCCTTAAGAGTGGCAGTAATCTCTTCAATCCCTCCCAGAATCCGGTATTTCTTCTTGTTTACTATTTTGCTTCATAGGGGAAGCTCTAGTGGCTTCTACTTAGACTTTCCCACCATAATAGCCCCCACTCCATGGGTTAGAGAGCCAGTGTGGGGATTCTTCCAGTTGCTCAATATGTCTATTCCAAGTATGCATTCTGGAACTGAGGACATAATGACAGAATGGGTCCAGGGGCCCACTGGGCCCACTGTGAGTTGGATCTGAGCTACAGCTCCATCAATTATCTGACCTCCATAAGCCCCCCACTCTCACTGCTGGACCAGAGTGGCATTTTGGGTTGCAGAAGGGCATTCAAGGAATGCAGCTTAGCTTACTTCCTTGTCCTAGATTCCTTGTCCATGCACCTTTGATGGCTCTGGGTTTCCATCTGGAAATGGACACTCTAGGCTGTTTGCACTACCTGAGTGGTCTCTAGTTCTCTTTGTCGGATTCCTTCTGCTTTCTCAACCAGGGCCCCCCTAGGTGGTGTAGACGTCCCTCTGAGGTCACTTACATCCTGGAATTCTTCTGCTGGTGTTTTTCTTGTCCATTCTCTAGCTGTTCTTTGGAGGATGTATTAACTTGATGTCTCCTATTCTGCTATCTTCCTGGAAGTCTCTCTGCCTCATTTGTAATCTCACATTGTTCTTAATTTCTAGGCTGTTGTCTTCCATAACAAATTTGAAATAAATAATTCAACCTCACTATTCCCAGACATTCTCTGCCTAAGTATTCACCTGGCCATCTGTAATTTAGATTTACAAGCAGAATTGATTGTACATGTTCTTTAGAATAAATCTCTCATATACAGTTCATACTGTTTCTCTGGAGATCTCTGTTATTAAACATATACACATATTGATTTAACAGTAGTAATCAGTATTTAAGATTTTGTTGTGTAGAAACAGATATCAATGTTTATGTCAAAAGAATTTCCTACAAGCAAACTCACCTCAAGCTTTCACGTGTACCTTCACCCCAAACCGAGGCAGTTCTGTCTCCCTACATTCATGGAAAGGAAATGTGGAGGAAATTCTCACTACTCATATAGATATGGTGCTATGGTATCATTTTCATTACATTATTGTACCTCTCTCCACTGAGCACTGATAGATGTCCTATACTGCACCCTGAATAATGTATTCTCCACATGTGATCAGTGGTCACTTCCATGTTCTTTTTCTCAACAGCAGGAATTAAGGTCAGTCAAGAGATTAAATTCCCCCCACATGCCTCTACACTCTTCAGGTATGTAGCTTAGAACCCGGACAGATTACTGTTAGTAGGTACTCTGGCAGAAGTGATTGCGACTGTCATTAAAGACAGGGCATATTTTCTCCAAATTGAATCTCCACATTTAAGGAGACACACAAATGTCACTTCACTGCTGCTGATTAAAAAGATACATACAGGATTCCAATAGATCTTGCAAGGGACAGAATCATGTGTCTAATAGGACATTTTCTT
Organism: Myrmecophaga tridactyla; assembly: GCA_004026745.1. Taxonomy (NCBI): domain Eukaryota; kingdom Metazoa; phylum Chordata; class Mammalia; order Pilosa; family Myrmecophagidae; genus Myrmecophaga; species Myrmecophaga tridactyla. Next base: position 883 of record PVIY010060703.1, on the reverse strand, counting down.
TCCACCATTAATGTAGGGTGTGATTGTGGAAGTGCTGAATGCTATCTGTTCATCTAGAACTCAACTCTTTATAGGACAATTACTATGCTGTGAAGTTTCCAATTGACCAAAGATACCTAGTGTTTTTCCCCTCTGAAGGACACCCTTGTAATCAAAATTACAATGACTGTCACTTTATTTTGTCTCCTTGTTGCCAGGTTTATGTTGATATCATTTCTCAATTATTTCATCAGGAACACATCCCAACATTAAGAACAGTGCATTAAGTACATGTTTATGTTCAAAATAAGCACAAATACTGCTTGAAAATGAAAGACATATAAAATATTATTTTGAGTTAGAGTGGAATAATGCAGGCACACTCATTCCCACACAAATATGTTAAATGGAAAGTATAATAAAATACTGTGAATTAGTAGAATGGGCTTCTAAAACTTTAACTTCGAACATTACAGTGTCTTAATCATAGATATATTATGTCTTTGATTCAATGTATTTTTTCTTAACAGTACATGTACATTATCAAAGCTCCAGCACAAATCTCTTAGGTATTGATTATAGATTTAATTCACCTGGACATATGTGTAACTGCTGCAGGAAAGAAAACAACAATGGCATTCTCTCCACACCTTCTTAACAGTTTCTGCTAAACAACTTCTCCTTCACTGGCACACCTGGGAAAAGTTGTGAACATTACCAGCTCAGAGTAGTTTTGAAATGTGCTCCAGTACATTGCTTAAAACTGCACCATTAATAAAACAAAAAACAAAATCTTCACTATTCTATAAACCAATAAAACCTGGAGTAGTCACTCCAAAAGTTGTTCACATCCTATAGTACGCCAAAGACTTCATGTTGTGTGACACAATTATGATGAGGTTGT
>PVIY010060702.1:0-11518 GCA_004026745.1 Myrmecophaga tridactyla | reverse complement strand
TGTGCTGCCTTGCGCTCTCTCATTTAAGCACCAGCCAATTAAGCCAAACGTCACTCATTGCAGCAGACACGCCTCCTAGCTGACTGCAGATGTAATTGGCAACAGATGAGGTTCACGTACCGTTGGCTTATGTCCGCAGCAACAAGACTAGGTATGCTCACCTGGCCAAGTTGACAACTGAATCTAACTAACACACACACCAAAGGAGATTTTTCAAAAACAAGGTGGACTAATGATAGATTGATTCTCTGGATGTCAGTCAGCTGCTTTCCCCAGTCATCCCAAAACTTGCTCAAACAAACTGTTTTTTGTTTACTGGCTTCTAAGACAAATACCAAGTGATGACTTAACAACATGACTTCACTGGCTCAAAGTTTTGAGGCTAGAAGTTCAAAATTGAGGTGTCAGTAATGTAATCCTTTCTCCCTGAAGACTACAGCATTCTGGGGCTGGCTGCTGGTGATCCCTGGGTCCTTGGCTCTTCTATCATACGACAATGCTTGCGGCAATGTCTTCTCTTTTCTCTTTCAGGTTCCACTGACCTTCAGCTTTTTTGCTCCTCCACATGGCTTTTTCTTCATAAAGCTCTCAGTAATAGGATTAAGCCAACTGCATTCACTTGGGTCACAGCTTAGCTAAAGGTAACAACTTCAACAGGTTCTACTTACAGTAGATTCACAGCCACAGGAAAGAGTTAAGATTAAGAACATGTTTTTTTCCTGCAGTTTATAATTCAACCTACCACTGTCTACCCTCTAAAGCATACCTACCCAGGTATGCTTTTCCATACACAAAATACATTCATTCTATCACCTTAAATCATTTTATTAACAACACTAAGTACAAAGTCTCATCAAAATCAGTTATGGGTGTGACCTATCCTGGGGCAAAAGTCTTCTGTCTGATGGAGCTGTAAAACCTAGAAAACAAGTTATTTGCTTCCAATATACAAAGACAGGACTGGCAAGGACAAATATTCCCATTCCAGAAGGGAGAAACTAGAAGGAAAACAGGGGTCATGAGTTTCAAGTAAGTCCAAAACTCCATTAGACGTCAAGGTCTGAAATTCATCTATGGATTTGTATTTTGTCCTCTGGGTTTGTTACAGCAGCAGTCCCACCCCTTCCAAACACTTATACAGCAGCTCCGCCCTCTCTGAGCATTGGGATAGCAGCTAGGCTGTGAAGTTTGAGGCACTGACCTCACCCTCTTGGAGTATTGGGATAGTGGCCTGGCTTTCCAAGAATGCCAGGGTAAAGGCCCTACCATCTATAAGCACTCTGGGGTGGTGGCCATACTCTCTGTGAAAGCTGGAGAACAGGCCCTACCATCTCTGGGCATTCTGGTAGCTACATTCTTGCTGAATATTCTTGAAGTCACAAGACCTGCCCCCTTCTAAGCACAGGGGAGAGCCTGCCCTTTCCACACATATGGGTGGGTCTGCTCTCTCAGCCCAAGGAGATCTTTTCAGTCCAGACCTCTAAGGCCATGGTCCTTAAAGTCATTTTTCCTTCAATTAATCCCTTCTCTGTCCCCTTTAGATCAGACTAATGGTGTTCCTGCTCACACAAATTTTGCAAAAACCTAGTCAGCTTTGCATGTAGTTCAAGGGGGTTCACAACTACCAGAAAAAAGGACTTTTCACAGATCTTTTCTGGATAACTGCATTTCCGATCCTGACTTCCACTGAAATCAAAATCCATATTCAGTTACACCCTCTTTAGCAAAGGGTTGAAGGGTTGTTACATTAAATCCTCACATGGAGCCCTGTCCTCCAGGGTCACACTTTCCAGAAGCTCAGGAAGGGCCCTCATAGAGCTGCTTCTGGCTCTAGTCTCAGAGCTTACTACTTGGATAGGCTGAGAATTTTCAAAATCATTAATTCCTGGTTCCTTTTACTTAAAAGTTTACTTTTCAGCTTATCTCTCTCCTCTTGCATTTAACTATAAGCTGCAAGGAGAAACTTTCCACATTTAGCTTAGAAATGTCCTCAGCTAAAAATCTAAGTTCATTGCTTAAAAATTCCATTTTCAATCTGAGATCAATTTTGACAAGTTCTCTGCCACTTTATAACCAGAATCACTTTTTCTCCAGTTTCCAATAATACATTTATCATTTCTTTCTAAGGCCTCTGTCTACATCTCTTCAAAGAAATCTAGGCTTTCTCTACCAAGAACCTCATAAATCTTCCAGCCTTTACCCATTATCCAATTCTAAAGCTATTTCCTCATTCTCACATATTTATAATAGCAACATGCTACTTTCCAGTATCAAAATCCCTGTTTCCTAGCTGCAACCACAAATACTGGAAAGATTGGCTTAAACAACTGGAATTTATTGGCTTAACATTTTGAGGCTAGGAGAAGTTCAGAACCTAGGTGTCAGCTAGGCAAGACTTTCTCCCCATAGACTGTGGTATTCTGGGACTGGCTGCTGGTGATCCTTGGGTTCTTGGCTTTTCCTTTCGCTTCTGAGTTCCACTGAATTCCAGCTTCTTGCTCCACTACATGGCTTTTATCCCCCCAATGCATCCTGTAAAAAGCCCAATCTCATTAAGCTGGGCCACACTTTAACCAAAAACAACACCTTCAACAGCTCCTATTTACAATGGCTTCACAACCACAGGAATGGCTAAAATTAAAAACATGCTTCTTTTTCTGGGGTACATAATTCAACCTATTACAGGCCAGGCCCCATGAACAAAGTGACCATGGTGGTAGCTGTGCATGGACTTAACGACATGAATTTCCACTCACCAAGACAGATGAGTGTTTAACTTGCCAAGAGCAGAGGTCAATGCGGCATATTTCTCAGTTGGACCAGCCAGCCACCAGGCAGCATATTTATTACTCTGGACCCCTTTCATCATGGAGAAGAAGGGGTAGGGGGCAGAAATTTGTACTCACTGGAACAAACATGTATTCTGGATAGAGATTTGCCCTTTTTTCCCAGAGCACTCTTGCCACCATCACTTGCTGTGGACCTAAAGAACTCTTTACTCATCATGGTATATTCCACACAGCACTGTTTCTGATAATCCACTGCTTATGGAATTCAGTTGTAGAAAATATCCCATTACTGAGAAAGAGCTAGTCTACTGAAGACTCAGTTACAGTGCCAGTTTGGGATACAACATCAGGGTTCACCCTTACAGGATGCAGTATATAGCCTGAATCATAAACCAATATATGGTGCTTTCTCTCCCACTTCCATTTTACATGAGTCCAGGAATCAAGGAGTGGAAATGGTAATGGCCCCACTTACCATAACAAAATTTTTGTTTCCTATTCCTGAAATTCACCCCAACATTTTATTATAAAAAAAATTTTTAAATACAGAAAAGTTGATAGAATTTTACAGTAAATATTCACATACTCATAAAACAGGTTCTGCAATTAACATTTTAAAATACTTGGTTTATCACAGATCCATAAATCTATCCCTGCAGTCCCCGTATCTCTGAGCTCTGCTGGTTTGGACGTCTGGGTTCCTAAGGGACAAATACTGCCATCAGGGGATATGTCAACATTTCCACTGAATTTGAAGATAAGACTGCTACTTGGCCATTTTTGGTTCCTCATGCCACTAAGCCAACAGGGGAAAGAGGTTACTGCTACTCAATGGGAAGGGAAAATTACATCTGAAGCCAGGGGGCTTCCCCAACCCTGAAGCAGGCCACTGTGAGTCCCTGGATTTGGCAGAGACTAGGGGAACTGCCTCTCAAGAGAAGAGTGGATGCAGAGCAGAGCCAGGCTAAGAATTGGCTAAGGAAAGAAACACTTTGGGTCCTCTTGCCTATATCCTTTCCCCACAGAAGTCTGGAGCGCTCATGGCATACACAGGAGGAGAGGTGGGGACAAGGAAGGGAGTTGCACCACAGTGAAAGGAGCTTTTCCCTGACACCAGCGGCCCATAAGTACATGCTGGCTTGGATCTAGCAGGTCGACGTAAATCACGGCACTCTGGCCTGGCTGGGGAAGATAAGCCTCTCACTCTTACAGCCTGAGGTCAGTCCACTCAGAGCTTGGAATCACCAGACTCACTGTGCCCACAATCAGATTCCCTAACAAGGTGCACAATGGCCATATGCCACCAATGGGGCTGGTGGCCTCCATCAGGCACAGAAACCTGCTGCATTAACTGGACTTTTACCTGGCCTGGACCCTGCCCAGTGGACTGCTGCAGTTGGGAAGAGATGAGCTTGAGGGGAAGAGGTGGTACAAGAACACCATCTGCTGAGAACACAGGGAAAGTGTACTCTGGCAAACTGCTTTTCTTTCTACTCTTCAACAAATTTCCAAATAGACTCGCCTCTTCCACAGGAGGCCCTGACCTGGGTCTGGCTGGAAATTACTGACAAACCAAGTGCCAAAGGAAACCTTCAATGCAAAACCAAGTAACTATAAAATCTGAGGTCAGAGAAATCAACTTTCAAAATAATCTGATTAAGATAAACAAACGCCAAGAAATCAACAGAAAATCACAAGACACATGAAGATGCAAGAAGATATGGCCAAGCCAAATGACCAAATTAAAAAGCTAGAGGAGACTCAGAATTTGGAACTAATCAAAGATGTATATACAAATCTGTGAAATAACTTCAATGGGTTGGCTAAAGACATAAAGGATATCAAGAAGACACTAGAAGAGCAAAAAGAAGAATTTGAAAGAACAAACAGAAAAATAGCAGATCTTACAGAAATGAGATACTCTGGATCAAATTAAAAATATACTAGAGGGTGGTGTGAAGGTAGTTCAGTGGTAGAATTCCCACCTGCCATGCGGGAGACCCAGGTTCAATTCCTAGCCCATGCACTTCCCCAAAACAAACAAACAAGCAAACAAACAAACGAAAAACCAAAACCAAAACCAAATAAAAACAAAAATTTAACAAATGCTTGCTGCAATAAGGGGATACTCACATGGAAAAAGAATGAAATATGACCCCCGCCATACAGCATACAAAGAAAAAAAGAAAACTAGAGACATGCAACTGCAGATTTGAAGGGGCAGAAGAAAGAATAAGGAACTAGTGGACAGGGCAATTGAATTTGAACACACAAAAGAACAAACGGTGGAAAAGATGGAAAAATTTTAATCAGATCTCAGGGAAATGATGGACAACACAAAGCATACACATATAAGAATCACTGGTGTCCCAGAAGGAGAAGAGAAGGTAAAGGGCTAGAAAGAATATTTGAGGAGATAACTGAGGAAAACTTCCCAACCCTTATAAAAGACATAAATAAGCAAATCAAAGAAGCTCAACAAATTCCAAATAGAATAAATCCAAACAGACCCATTCCAAGATACACAGACTCTCAAGTGCTGAAGAGGAGAGAATCCTGAAAGCAGCAAGAGAAAAGCAACTGACCACATACAAGGCAAGGCACATAAGACTAAGTATTCAGTGGGTTTCATACAGGTGAGAAGGCAATGGTATGACATGTTTAAGATTTTGAAAGAAAAACTGCCAACCAAGAATTCTTTATCTCGCAACTATGTCCTTCAAAAGTAAGGAAAAGTTCACAATTTTCACAGACAAACAATGCTGAAAGGATTTTGTTAACAAGAGACCTGTCTGGCAAGAGATATTAAAGGGAGTTCTGTCAGCTGGAGGGGGGAAAAAAAAGATTAAAACAGAAATAAATGAAATGGAGGGAAAAAAAGCCATAGAATCAATAAAACTAAAAGCTAGTTTTTTTGAGAAGATCAACACGACTGACAAATCCCGAGCTAGACTGATGAAGTAAAAAAAGAGAGAAGATACAAATAAAATCAGAAATGAGAGGGGGGTGAGTACCACGGACACTGAAGAAATAAAAAAATTGCAAGAGGATACTATGAACAACTATATGCCAACAAACTACACAATTTGGATGAAATGGACAACTTCCTAGGAACAGACGAACAACATATAATGACTAGAGAAGAGACTGAAGACCTCAACAAACCAATTACAAGAGATTCAATCAGTCATCAAAAACCTTTGTACAAAGAAAAACCCAAGGCCAGATGGCTTCAATGGGGAATTTCACCAAACTTTCCAAAAAGAACTAACAGCATTTCTGCTCAAACTCTTCAAAAAACACTGAAGAAAAAGGAATACTACCTAACATCCTATGAAGCTGATATCACTCTAATATCAAAACTTGATAAAGATACTACAAGAAAGGGAGACTACAGACCAATCTCCCTAATGAAGAATTAAATAGGTGGAAAGACATTCCATGTTCATGGATAGGAAGGTTAAATGTCACCAAGATGTCATTTCTACCCAAACTGATCTACAGATTCAATGCAATATCAATCAAAATTCCAAAAACCTACTTTGATGACTTGGAAAAGCTAGTTATCAAATTTATTTGGAAGGGAAAGGAGCCCCAGACAGCCAAGAATATCCTAAAAAAGAAGGATGAAGTGGGTGGACTTAATAGTTCTCAATTTTAAAGCTTATTATAAAAGCCACAGTGGTCAAAAATAGCATGCATGGTATTGGCACAAAGACATATTCACCAATAGAATCAGATTGTGGGTTCAGAAATAGACCCTCAGATATATGGTCAACTGATTTTTGACAAGGCCCCCAAATCCATGAACTGGGACAGAACAGTCTCTTTAATAAATATGGCTGAGAGAACTGGATATCCATATCCAAAGGAATGAAAGAGGACCCTTACCTCACACCCTATACAAAAATTAAGTCAAAGTGGATCAAAGACTTAAATATAAGAGCCAGTACCATAAAACTCCTAGAAGAAAATGGAGGGAAACATCTTCAAGACCTAGTGATAGGAGGTAGCTTCTTAGACCTTATACCCGAAGCACAAGCAACAAAAGAAAAACAGACTAATGGGAACTACTCAAGACTGAACACTTCTGTGACAACTCAGTGAGAGAAAATATTTGGAAATCATACATCTGATAAAGGGTTGATATCCAATATATACAAAGAAATCCTACAACTCATCAACAAAAGCACAAACAACCCAATCATAAAATGGGCAAAAGATATGAACAGATATTTTTCCAAAGAGAAAATACAGATGGCTAAAAAGCACATGAAAAGATGTTCATCTTCATCAGCTATTAGGGAAATGCAATCAAAACCAAAATGAGATATCATCTCATACCTATAAGAATGGCTGTTATAAAACAAACAGGAAACTATAAATGTTAGAGAAGATGTGGAAAAATTGTAATACCTATTCACCGCTGGTGGGAATGTAAAATGGTACAGCCACTGTGGAAGACAGTTTGGCATTTCACTAGAAACTTAGTAATCAAGTTGCCCTATGCTCTAAGACTTTACAGAAGTCTTACTTATTAAGTTTCATTTTCCAGAAACTTAAAATCTCCAGACTGCTCCTATCCCAGATAAATCCTGAAACCCAGAGGTACCATTCTCTCCAAAAACATTAAACATTTGCATTCCTCTACCCCATAATGTTGACACCCCTTTTCAGCACGAAGAAGTCAGAACAGTCATTGCCTCTGAAGACTGAGAGCTCGATCAAATGAGGAGGAGGAGTTGTGACACAGAGGCTAGGAGTTGACAAGTGATCATCACTATTGACTCACTGCATGGGTATTTCCTTTAGTTTCTAGTTTGTTGGAACTGCCAAAAGGAAATACCTGAAATTGTTGAACTGCAACCCAGTTGTAGCTGATCTTTGATAATGACTGTATAACTATGTTGCTTTTATCTTGTGACTGTATGATTGTAAAAGCCTTGTGACTGCTACCCCCTTTATACAGTCTATGGGTAGATGAGACATGAATGGAAAAAAAGGTAGAATACTTGGTACCTAGAGACAGACAGAAGCTAGAGACAGGGGAGCAGCTACCTAATATGTACAGAATTGTTAATGGTTAAACTTAAATGTTTGGGAATGGACAGAGGTGATAGTAGCTCATTCTTGGGATTATAAGAAATAATAACACACAGTGAATTTGATTGAAAATCATGTATTGTTTAAATACATGTATTTAAAGTTGTGTTTAATTGTTTAAAGTCATGTATGTAAATAAGTTCTTATGTGAACCACTACAAAACATAGCTAATGCAAACTATGGAGTATATGGACTATAACATAGTAATATTTTAATATTCTTTCATGAGCCGTAACAAATGTACTACACCAAAACTCTGGGTCAACAATGGTGGGGGGTAAGGTGTATGGGAGGATTTGCGTTTTATTTTTAATCCATATTTCAGTTCTGGAGTTATGAGAATGGTCTAAAATCAATCATGGGGATGTATGCCCAACTATGGGATGATACTGTGAGCCAGTGGTTGTATACTTTGGATGGTTTATGTGGTTTGTGAATATACCTCAAGAAAACTGAAAGAAAAAGACATTAATGGAAAACCACAGCAACAAAAATTTTTCAAAAAGAGAAAAATCACTGAGGATATGGACTCTTCAGATAAAGACTAAACCAACCAACCAACCAGCTGAGGTCTTGGCTAATAGTAAAGGAAAATGGAAGGAATACCGGGAGAAGGAAGTTATGAGTAGCAACTGTGGCCCTGTGAACATACAGAATGGCCGTCATGCCTATAAACATTTTCTTCCACGTTATGTGTGAATATGTAGACATGTGTACATAATATATGGATGTATAGTAACAATTTTCTTCTTTCCTTCTCCCTTCCCTTATTATTTTATGCAAGTTCTGTATTTACACTCATTCTTAACTTTACAATTCATTCTTTAAGTCACCAAATATTCAGAGGGGACTATGACTGATTTTGAGGAGCAATTAACACAGCCCAGAGAAAGATACAATAACTATTGGGACTTTGCCTCTCCTCATTGGGGAAAAAGGTGAGAACATCCTTGTTGGTACAATGAAGAGTTACACCTTGTTAAAAAGAAAAACAGAATTGCTTTACTAATATTTATAGAAAGGTGTGCAGAATCTGAGTTGCCAAGGGGAGAGACTGTGCCACTTATTAAGGTAGTGCCTCTCAAACAAACCCAATCTTTTATATACTCTGCTTTGTGATGCTAGAAATGGGACTCAGTAAACCACGTTTCCGCTTTGAGAGCTGGCTCTATATTAGGCTCTGACAATAGCAGGGCCTAAAGGTCCCCTTGGGGGAATGGTGAGAAAAGGGAAAATACAACTTTCACAAATGGAGAATTCTTGATATTCTCACAAGCACTGGGGACAACCAAAGCAACAGGCTAAGCCCTCAATCTTGGGGTTTGTTCATATGAAACTTAACCCCGCAAAGGATAGGCCTAAGAGTCACCCCCAAGAGAATCTCTTTTGTTGCTCAGATGTGGCCTCTCTCTCTCAGCCAACACAATAAGCAAACTCACTGCCCTCCCCATCTCTACGTGGGACATGACTCCCAGGGGTGTGGACCTTCCTGGCAACGTGGGACAGAAATCCTAGAATGAGGTGGGACCCAGCATCAAGGGATTGAGAAAATCTTCTTGACCAAAAGGCGGAAGAGTGAAATGAGACAAAAAAAATGTCAATGGTTGAGAGTTTCCAAACAGTGGAGAGGTTATCCTAGAGGTTATTCTTACACATTAAGTAGATATTACCTTTTTATTTAAGGTGTAATGGAGAGGCTGGAGGGAACTCCCTAAAAATGTAGAGCTGTGTTCCAGTAGCCATGTTTCTTGAAGATGACTGAATAATATTGTAGCTTTCATAATGTGACTGTGTGATTGTGAAAACCTTGTGTCTGATGCTCCTTTTATCTACCTTTTCGACAGACGAGTAAAACATATGGATTAAAAATAAATAAATACTGGGGGAACAAATGTTAAAATAAATTTAGTCAATTGAAATGCTAGTGATCAATGAAAGGGAGGGGCACGGGGTATGGTATGTATGAATTTTTTCCTGTTTTTATTTCTTTTTCTGAGTTGATGCAAATGTTCTAAGAAGCGATCATGATGATGAATATACAACTATGTGATGATATTGTGAGTTACTGATTATATATCAAGAATGGAATGATCATATGGTAAGAATGTTTGTGCTTGTATGTTATGTTTAATTAAAAAAAAAAGATAGCAGGGCCTGGAGGAGACTGTAGGACAAAATTTGCTTCATCTTGTTGCCTCCTGCAGGCTGCCTGCCTGCTTACAATTCACGAGCTTCACCCCTGGCAGAACAGTTCCTTCCTATGCAATAGCTGATTACGGTTTGCAGTTTCTCCAACACTTGTGGGACCAGCTTCCTCATGCCTTCATCAGGATACCAGCACCAACTGCTGATGCCCCTTCTTGAGAGGTCTGGGTTGCAGGTCCACCAGTCACTAAAATCTACTGAGCCCTCCATATATAATTACTGGCACTAATCAGGAGATAAAAAAGTTCAGATAAAAGTAATTCATGTTTGGATCAAGACACTGGACTGAGAAACTTCAGGGCTCCATCTCCTTAAAGAATATTTGAGCCAGCAGCAAGAACTGGCAAAACATCTTTCTTAAAGCTCCAGAAAATGGTTCGAGGATAGCAGTAACAGGGCGAGTGTCAAATCAAGAAAAAAGTTACTTAAACCACCACAGGGAGTGTGGTGGGCCCATGGACCTGTCTCTTGCTACAATAGGGTCTGGATGGGACAGACCTAGGAACAATCCCCCCAACTCTCCTTCCACCTTCAGCCATCTACGAACTTTGTCTCCAGTTGCAACCTCCAGGACCATCTTTTGGACCATCCGCTGCTTCTGGAACCAGCTATCACCATTTTTGTATGGTCAGCTCCTCACTGTTGACCAATGATGAGCTCCAGGATCCATCAGAATTATTTCACTGAAGTGGAGGCCTCCATCAACCACCTAGTCAACCTGCACCTGCAAGTCTCTGACCTTTCTTTGGGCTTCTATTTCAACTATGGCGATGTTGCCCTTAAGGGTGTGAACCACTTTTGCAAGTTGAAGTGAAGGAGAAATGCAAGGGTGCCAAACATCTCTTGAAGATGCAAAACCAGCACAGTGGCCACACCCTCTTCCAGGATGTGCAGAAGCCATCCCAAGATGCATGGAGTAAAACTCTAGACCCCATGGAAGCTGCCATGGCTCTGCAGAAGATCTTGAACCAGGCCATTTTGATCTGCATCCCCTGGGTTTGGCCAACACGGACCTTTATCTCTGTGACTTTCTGAAAAGCCAGTTTCTAGACAAGGAGGCAAAATTAATAAAAAAGATGGTTGACCACCAGGCCAATCTTCAAAAGGCTCCCCCTCAACAGGAGTACGAGCCCAGAGGCATGTGGGGAACTCTGCATTCCCCTGGCATCCAGGCTTCTACCTGAGCCCCTCCTTCCAACCAGGTGGCATCTTTTTAACTAACTATCTCATAGCCTTGGTCAAGAACCAAGTGTAGAGGGGTAAGGGGTATGGTATGTAAAATTTTTTTTTCTGTTTTTGTTTTATTTTTCTGTTGTCTTTTTCTTTCTTTTTCTGAATTGATGCAAATGTTCTGAGAAATGATCATGATGATGAATATGCAACTATGTGATGATATTGTGAACTGCTGAGTGTATGTGTT
>PVIY010060701.1:0-11406 GCA_004026745.1 Myrmecophaga tridactyla | reverse complement strand
TTAGAGAAATGAAAATGAAACTAAAATGAGATACCATTTCATGCCCACTAGAATGGTTATTATTTTAAAAATGCAAAATAAATGTTGGAGTGTTTGTGGAGAAATAAGAACACTCAGTCACGGTTGGTAAGAATGTGTTATGGAGTACCTGCTGTGGAAAACAATTTAGAGATTCCTTAAAGGGGTAATACCATATGACACAGCAATGCCATTTCCAGGCATATACACAAAAGAATTGAAAGCAGGAACTCTAACAGACATATGTACATTAAATTAAGACTGACAGCATTTGAAACTGGCAAAAGTTTGAATCAACTCAAATGTCCATCAGCAGATGAATGGATGAAAAATGTGGTAGATAGATACAACAGAATACTATCCAGCCATAACAAGGAATGAAGTCCTAATATGTGCAGTATATAGATGGACCTTAAAGACATTATGTTGAGTGAAATAAGCTAGACACAATAAGGTAAATATGTATGATCTCAGTGATATGAAATGAATTGAATAAGCAAATTCATAATCAGAAACTAGAATATAGTTTACCTGGGACTGGGGTGATGATAAGGAATGGGGAGTTAATGAACTTAATTGATACAGAGTTTCTGTTTGAGGTTACTGAAAAGTTTTGGTAATGGATAACTCTGACAGTAGCAGAACAATGTAAATATAATTAAAACATCTAAATATATATTTGAATGTGGTTAACATGGAAGATTTTAGATTGCATTTATGTTACTTGTATATAAATTTCAAAAAATCATAGGTCTGTACAACACAGAACAAACCTAATTTAATTTTTAGACTATATTTAATAGTATAATTATAATATTGTTTCATCAATTTTAACATAGATTTCACACTAATGCAAAGTGTTGATAATCAGGAAAACTGTGTGCTGGAGGGAGATGTATGAGAACTGTATTTTTGACATGCTTTTTCTGTAAATCTATCATTCTCTAAACATGTATCAATTGTAGAGACTCTTTAAACATTTAATTTTACAATTTCTCCAAAGTTGTTATGAAGTTCAGATTACTTCTAATTTCCTGAAACATGCAGAATTTAAAACAAGAATCTACTTTCTCTATCTTTTAAATGCAATTCCATTTCTTATTGTCTTTAAAAAATAATTAGTAAACAATTCTGTGCAATGTTTTTTCTTGGTACAATACTGTTCTTTTTGCAGTTTAAAGGAAGACACATAAAATATGGGTTAAAAGTATGAGTTATGAATGCTGGTGGACCTAACTTCCAAAGCCCCACTATACTATTTACTGTGTGATTTTAAGATTTTTCATCTTTGCTTTCTCAACTGTGAACAGATAGTAACTTCTACCTTGTAGGAGTTTCACAAAGATTAAATATGAAGATGTATCTGGTGTGTAGTTAGCAATCAATAAATAATACCTTGAAATACCACTAAAACAGGGAAATAAATAATTCTGACCAGATTTAAATGGAACTTAGACATTCTGTCTTGAAGTTCTATTCTAATTTAGGGGCAGATTTTTTCACACTAGAGAATTAAATGTTCAGACCTCTGATGTTTAGAATGATGGCCACCATACAAGTGTTCATTATAAACAAAAGCAAATTATGCTGCCAAGATATTTGTATAATTTTTGTTGCTCTCATTTCTGCTTCTGTTATATTCATTGTACCCTTTTGAGCTAGTGGGAAGCAGAGTTGCATATGTTGTTCCAGATGCTGTTGCTTCAGGCTTTACACATTGGCATTAATTTGAGAGATTGATATATGAAAACAAGAATATGTTTGAATTTTTTCACAAGGCAATTGCATGCAAGCTTTTATTTCAAAAGATACAAGTTGTGGTATTAGCCAGATACATTTTAAGTCAATGCTTCCCTCAAAGGTGGCTGAAGTCCATTTCAATATGATAAATATCAAATATTTATTGAAACTACTATGTTCCTGGCATTATTCCTGGAACTAGAGATAAATGAACAAGACAGACAAATATGCATAGTTTTATGAATCTTAATTAGGTGGAAGAAAGTCATAACAATAAGTAATTTATACAATGTATAGAAGATACGAAATAATGGGAAAATAGTGCAAGGTAGGGGGATTGTATGAGTTACTATTTACATGTCCTTTTGGTGATTACACAAATATCACCTCAATAACAATGTGCGTTGACCACCCTATATAAAACTGCAACCTTTTCCCACACCCAAATTCCCAATTCCCTTGAGGTTGAGCTATGTTTTCCATAACAATTGCTAGTACTATTATTGTTTATTATCTTTCTTTTCCTTCTCATTAAGAAGGCAAACTCTATGAGTACAGGGATTTTTGTCTGTTTTGTTCTTTGTTTCATTCTCACTTTAGGCAAACTCACTAATAATCAGTTTCATGGTGTGACAGAAAAGCTTGAAAAATGATCAGGGAACAGATGATGATGTATTAAGTAATTTAAAATTTATCCAAATAGGAATGGTGATCTATTGAGCACATAGCATAATATTTGCACCTTAGAATGATCATTTCATTGTAGGCTCTGGGAGATGATGAATGCCTCCTCTAGACATGACAAGGAGGCTGTTGAAGTAGTGATGGTATCAGAGATACATAGAACTTTTTTCCAATTGGAAATGGAGAAAGAAAAAGAGGGAACTATTAGGAAGACTTCTAAGCATCAAATTTGAGTGACTAGATGGATGGTGACACCTTCTAAAGCATAGTGAGAAATGAAAGTAGTGGACAAATTTGAAAATATATGCTCATCTGAGACATTCTGAGTTAGAATAAATACATACAATATTCAAGTATGGTAAATAAGCACTCATAACTTTATGGCTGGTGTGCTGTTTTGAAATGATATATGTACCCCAGAAAAGCCATGTTTTAATCCTAATCCCATTTTGTAAAGGCAGCCATTTCTTCTAATCCCTATTCAGTATTGTATGTTTGAAACTGTAAGTAGACCATCTCCCTGAAGATGTGATTTAATCAAAAGTGGCTGTTAAACTGGATTAGCTCAAGGCATGTCTCCACCCATTTCGGTGGGTCTTGGTTAATTTCTGAAGTCCTATAAAAGAGGAAACATTTTGGAGAATGAGAGTGATTCAGAGAGAGCAGAGCAGAATGACATAGCCATGAAAGGCAAAGTCCACCAGCCAGCGACTTTTGGAGATGAAGAAGGAAAATGCCTCCTGGTGAGCTTCATGAAACAGGAAGCCAGGAGAAGAAACTAGCAGATGATGCTGTGTTCACCAGGTGCCCTTCCAGATGAGAGAGGAACCCTAACCATGTTCACCATGTACCTTTCCAGAACTCTGATTGTGTTTGACATATGCCCTTTCACTTGAGAGAGAAACCATGAACTTCATCGGCCTTCTTGAACCAAGGTATCTTTCCCTGGATGGATGTCTTTGATTGGACATTTCTATAGACTTGCTTGAACTGTAAACTAGCAACTTATTAAATTCCCCTTAAAAGTCATTCTGTTCCTGGTATATTGCATTTTGGCAGCTAGCAAACTAGAATAGCTGGAGTTTCAGAGATATCAGTTCCTGACTTATAACTTAGGGAATCATAAACATTTTTGTAATAGTAAAACCTAAATGCAGATGAAAAATAACACAAATGTTTTATATACCAAGGGAACAGCTAGTAAAAACAGAAATAAATGAAGGCAGGAATGTAGGGATGAAATCTCATTAGCAGAACAGTTTAAAGCACAGCTGGGATTCTCTACCTCTAGAATAGACCAGAAGGATATAATGATGCTTAGTGCTGATTCCAGTGATGTGATTATAGGAAACTTCTATTGTCTCCTTTTCATTCAGCCTAGGTTTATGTCTTCTAAGCCATTGTTCTCAATAAACCAATCTTTCCTTTCACTCCTTTTCCTTTTCATTTTACTTAAAGGTTTGGATGGCTCTACATTCTGCTACAAATGAATTACAGCCCTGGACGAAAGGCCTATTTTATCAACACTAGTGGCCTCTACCTTTTGTTACTTAACAAACTCTTCCTAATTAGGTCCAAGACTACTGCTTCTCTTATTCAAAGACTCTTAACCTGATGCCTTTACCATGAAAAGTGTCCCTAATCTAGTACTCTATAACAGGTCATAATTCACTGATTTAATTCCCTCTTTTAAGTTGTAAATGTCCTGGGAATACAAAACATGTACATTAAGAGGGGATTTCCACTTCTTTGTCCTTTTGTACTCCCCTGGAAAATTTATCTGCATGTCCCATTCTCAGTTTCTACAGCTTGGCTACTTAATCCATCTAAAGGAAATTACAAAACCATTCTGATTTGGATCATCACATATCTATCACTAGAAACTTCTACTGGAATCTTATCAATAATGGACAAGGCTATTACATTTTTTTTCCCATTAGTTTTCTTTCACATTTTTTTACAATGGCTAGATTACTCCATTAGTGATTCTGGGAGCCCAAACTCTAATGTCTTTTCAGTCTTAAAGTTTACTTCACACAAAAATAAAGGCCATATATTCCTTCGACTTCTTGCCATCCATTCACATATGTCTTTCATTTGGAGCCATACTATAATGGAAAATCGGTTCTAATTCTTTCAGTTAATAATTTCAGTAATGCTCTAATGTCATTACCTCACAATTTTCTTCTTCATTCCCTCTCCTAATAATTTCCTTCACCATTACACTTGTCTTTTCAATCCTCTAACCCATGGCATACAAAACAAAAAACTTCTTTATTCCATTTTTCCCATTTATAACAATGAAGTGTCTTGTAAGAATCTGATCATCAAATTTTCCTCAACATATACTGCATTATAACTTCTACTATCCATTAAAATTAGTTGTTAGAGAAACCAATACCATCTGTTGATGGATCCAGTAGAAAAAAAATCCATTATATTAATTTAATTTTCTTTTGTTATATTTGATACACATCACATACTTTGTATCTTGTGGGATGAAATTCTACTATGGTTGCTGGTATCCTGAACACTGTTTCTTTCTCCCTTCTAGTTATTCTTAGTATTTATTCTTCCAATGTATGTTGAATTTTTCTCAAACTTTCATTCTTTGTTCTCTTTTCATTTTTTCTCAGTGATTGATTTCTCAAATACTATCAATATATAGACCACTTGAAATCTAAATTTACTAGCTCAGATAAACTCCTTAAACTACAGATTGGAATATTCAGCTGCTCAATATTCCCATCAAATATTCACTTGACTTTTTTACAAACATTATATTCTAGGCATTGTTCACCATTTGCTTCATCTGTCCATAGGACACCTATGTCTTCTTTTCTTCCTTATCTTTCTAAAAGATAGCAACACCCCTAAAACAGAACAGTAGAAGTAGTTCTCAACTATTCCTTTCCTACTGGACTTCACGGACTTTCAACAATTTTTTTACACTATGCCACCTTAAAATCTCTGCCTTTTCCTCACTTTCAAATATGTGAAATCTTTAAACTAGACCGCCATTACTTCTTTTCCCAATTGCTACAATAGCCCTCTACTTGGAACCTTGCTTTAATTTTCACTTTTTATAATTTATTCTCTAGGATACCTCCAGAATGAGTTTTCTAAAATATTAACAATATTACTGAAAACCTTTTATTGCTTCTCTCAGTATCAAAACTCTACTAGTTAATATATCATTGAAGTTTACTGAGGTTTTTCATGATCTGTCTTCTGATATCCTATTTGGCCAGAATTTATCTCCCTTTCTTGTTTCCTGTTCTCAGTCATACCCTAATCCTTACTTGTCCTCTACTTGTAATGATTTTCTTTCTTTGAACATATATCTTCCCTTATTTGGAAGTCTTTCTTTTAGTTCTATTTGGAAAAGTTGATTTAGTCTCTTAATAGAGTTTATATCTTACTTGTTTTGGAAGCATCTCAAATCCTAAAGATAATTTTATATACACTAAAGGTATTCTACTTTGTGCATGGTGTTATTGTTACATTTAAAACATTTTATTTTAGCAGATTCATTTATATATCTGTCTAAATTCTTAAATTGTGAGTTCTTTAAATTAAGAAAACTAATATTAGATACTAAGGAAATACCACATCATTACATATAAATATGACCTACTAATCCTTTATAATTTCACTCCTGGAAATTGAGAGTAAATCCTTACTTTGACTGATTATTGCTTTGTTACATACTGAAAACTTAGAAAAGTGATGAATCTTCCTTTTCAGTATTTTAAAGCAATATGAGCCTGATGCATTTCCAGTTTTCATAGTCTTACTCATTAAAGTTTTGATGAATTTTTGTCAATTCCATCTTATATTTGTATCATCTAAAAATTTTTAGTTGGTCAAGGGGAAGATTTAATATATGAACTAGTAGTAGAATTTGGATGTCACTTTTAGCTTGTAGTTTAAAAATAATCATCTTTCTATACCTTCAGGAGATGAAAGCCCATTAGCATTTGTGATAATTTTAATGTTGTTTGTTTTTATGGTTTTTATTTATTCAGTAATTGATTTATCTTACTTTGCTACTAGCATGCCAGTATAGTTGTTCAAACTCATTAGCATGTTACTTCTTTGTTTACCAAACTACCTCCTTTAAGAAATCACAAAATGATTTCTGCTTCTATGTTTAGCTTAGTTATGAATATTCCTTTATTGTCATAATTTCTGCCTTGATCTTTAAACTTTGAATTTGTTTAGACTAGCTTTAGCAGCCTAGATCTATAAGTGCCTTAACCCTTTAGCCATGCAGTCACTTTCAAAAATCTTTGCTGCAAACATTCATTAAATTCATGGTGTTCCTGAAAGTACTTAGTACTATTTTTCTACATGGAGAAATACTTAAACCACATGTACCTTTTCTTTCAATCGTGATCTGCAAAACAAATAAGTACACAAATTGAGCCTGAAATATTGTATGCTGATTTTTTTAACAGTTACGGAATAAGATGTATAATAATACTAGATTGCTCTCTATCAACTAGCTACTTCTCTATGACACAAATATGATCATGTCACTCTCCTACACAAAAGGAAATCTTATCTTCTACATATCAAAGCCTAAAATTGGTAGTATCAAGTTTATTTCCAGTATAAACCTATTATCATTAATGTGCCTCTGAGTTCCAAGGACACATCATTCTTTCAATATTTTGGACATCATCATGCTTCTCTGCCTTCACTTGTGCTTCTCCCTCTAAGAACAAACAAAATACTCTTTTTTTTTATTTTTACCCATTCCATGCTTACCAACTTAATTTTACTTTGGGGGGCTCATTTCAACTTTCACTTCATCGATAATTTTCAGTTTCGGGAATTCCTCATCAGGGAAGTTACATTAGTTACAAATTTTTCCCAATTCTTTTCATTAAGTACAGTTGAAACACCTGGATATTTCATGCACAATGAACATAAGAAGATACTCATGCTGAAAGGTAGAATAAAGAAGATACACCAGGTAGGTATCTCAGGACCTGACCAACAACAGGGAGGTGATTTCCTGGGATTTGCTTTCTGCTTCATGTATCTCAGACAGATTACTGAAGAATCTGTCATCCCAGAAATGCCAACTGACACAGACAAAAATGATCTGAAGAAAGGCTTACTGTTTCTCACAAAAGGGATGGGAAAGGGGGAGCCTAGCAAGACAGAAGACAGAAGGAATTTAGGAAACTGCTCTACTGTAGCCAAATACCACAGAAGAAACTGCAGTCCCATCTCAACCCTGCCTACTTAGGCTGAGTGGAGAACTCAGACTCCCATCCTTGTACTCTCCAACACAGTCTTACCAGAGAAGACTAGTGGAGAGCTGGGACATTCATTCTTTCTTGAAGCCTCCCCTCTGCAGCATCAGAAAATAATAGGGTTCTCTTCCTCCTCTACTCACTGGCAGCAAGATGGTATTTTCTCTTTCTGCTAAGATGGTATTAGAGAAGTCCCTGAGGAGAATTTTTCAGCCCTGCTAAGTAGTATAAAGACAACCATCCCATAGTGTTTGGAATCAGTGGTTCCACATATGGAGCAGTAATGAGATGTCTCAGCCAGAGTAATGTAATCAGGGGACAACTAGGGAGCCTGAACTCCCACCACTACTCAGAAGTATCTGAAGACCTAATCCTCTACTAATGTCAACAGAGGCCAAGTGATGAACCTAGATTTGCACCTGGCAATAACAAGACAGTATTCCCCTTTCCTTTCCAAAGTGATGTCAGAAGACGCCTCTTAAAATGGGATATTTAATAAGATCCAGAGTCTTATCACACAATATTAAAAATGTTCAGGTTTCAGTTGAAAAATCACTTATAATAAAAAGAATGAGTAAGATCTCGACTTGAATGAGAAAAGGCCATCAACAGATATTATTATCAAGATGGCATAGAGGTTAGAATTATCTGACAAATGTGTTAAATGGTTCGCTGAGCATTTATGAACATGCCTGAAACAAAACAAAAGACAAGTCTCAGAAAAGAAACTGAAACATCCACAAAGAAATAGAAGATGTAAAAATAAACAGATGGAATTTCTAAAGCAAAAATTTGTAATTTTATGTATTTATCAGATAATACACAGAAAAACACTAAAATAACTATAAAAATAGATGTCCTTACAAACATTACAGATAAATGAATATGGATTGTAAAATTCTAAAATCATCAAGTAACTCACAGGAGTACAGAAAAAATAAAACAGCAAAAAAAAAAAGAACTGCAAACAGAAAACAAAACATAAAGTGGAAGATTGAAGGCTTATCATATCAACAAATGCAAAAAATGCAAATAGTTTAAATACACAAATTAAAGAACATAGATTGACAGAGTTTATTACAAAAAAAATGACACAACCATATGCCATCTACAGGAAATTCATGTCAATTACAATGACTTAGGTACATTGAAAATAAAACAATGGAAAAATATATGGAAAAATATATGGAAAAACAATGGAAAAAGTATTAATCAAAAGAAAGCAGGAGTGATTGTATTAATATCATATGCGTGAGTCTTTAGAGGAAAGAAATTAAACAGGGACAGAGAGAGCTATTACAATATAATGAAAAGAACAATACACAACCTTTTGCTGTAGTGGCATTTGAGCTGTTTTGAAACTGCAACATATTATCAGAAAAACCATGTTCTTCTAATATATTCTTGTTGGGGAAGACCTATTGTTGGGTGGGACATTTTGATACAGGTTGTTTCCATGGAGATGTGAATCGCCCAATTCTGGGTCTTAATCTTTACTGTAGTCCTTTGTGAGAAGACACAGATATCTCAGAGCTCAGAGACATTTTGGAGATAGAGAAAGAAAATGTCATAGGTGATGATGGTAAAGGAGAAAGAAATATTCAGAGATATTTTGGAGACAGCCATTGAAATAAGAAGCCAGAAGAAATGGACCAAGAGCTGTTACCATGAGCCTTCCCATGTGATAGAGGAACCCAGGATGCCATCAACCTTGCTTTAGCAAAGGTATCCTCTTGTTGATGCCTTAGTTTGGAAATTTTTGTGGTCTTAGAACTGTAAATTTGTAACCTAATAAATCCCCTTTGAAAAAGTCAACCCATTTCTGGTATATTGCATTTGGGCAGTTTTAACAAACTGAAACAGATTTTGGTACCACAGAAGTGGGGTGCTGTGTAATGTTAATACAAAACATACTGGAACAGCTTTGTAAATGAATAAGGGGAATTCTTTGGGAGAACTGTGATGTGCTTGACAGAAAATGCCCAGAGACTGTCAATAGAAATATGGACAGTAAAAATACTTCTGATGAGGTCTTACATGGAAATGATGCATGTGTCTTGCAAACCAGAAGACAGATGACCATTGCTTAAAAGTGGCAGAGAATTTTGCAAGTTGAGTCCTGGTTTTTGATGGAAGGGAGAATTGGAAAGCAATGAACTGGGATATTTAGTGGGGAAATTTTCAAACTAAATGTGGAAAATGCAGTCTGGCTTCTCCTTGTAGATTATAGTAAAATGTGATAGGAGGAGCAAACAGAGAACTGAACTCTTGGGTACAGAGAAACCAGAAACTGATAGTTTTAAAAATTCTGAGCTCTTGGAAAGAGTCCCCAGAGAACAGTGCTCTATTTGATGATCTTGCCAAACGTGGAACCAACCAGTCCTTTCAATATAAGCCAGGATTGGAAATGGAGATATCAATGAATGATTTGGGGGAAGTCTTCTTTTCTGATAGATTGGGATCCCTGTATGCTTCATGGAAAACCAACAAGGTTGTTATAGGATCTTTATAAACAGAGCCACTGCCAATCTGGAAAAAAAGGGACAAAAAAGGGACAGATTAAAGGAAAAATGACTTTAAAAGCAAAACCATGGACAGCAACATCTGGAGCTGAGACACCTTGGGCCAGGAGAGCAGACCCACTCAAGCACATGGAAAGGGTGAGTTTGCCCTGTAGTCTACAAAGAGGAACTGGCTGCCCCATTGTTCAAGAAGACTTTTGCTGTCCCAGGCTTCAGATAGGGTGGAGGACATTCCCCTCAGATTGGGGAGATTCTGGCCACCACTCCACTGTTCTGAAGTTTGAGCATGGGCCACAAAGATGGCAGAGTCCAGGTGACATCCAGATACTAGAGGAGGGTGGGGCTGAGAACAAGGTGGTCTTCCCAATGCTTGAAAATATTAAAACCCTTACACCAGTGTATGAAGAGAGTAACGCTGCTGAGTGGTAGGTGGGACCTTGCAGAGGGTGGGACTACTACTCTCTCAAGCCCCAAGGATAAAGTAAATTTGTGTATAAATGACTCTCAGACCTTGAAATCTAATGAAGTGTGTCCTGTAGGTTTTCTGAATTGTATGGGACCTTTGACCCCTGTTTTCCTTTCAATTTCTCCCTATGGAAAGGGGCACATTTATCTGATGACTCTCCCCCTTTTGTATATTGGAAGGAGATAAATTGTTCTGAATTTTACAGATCCACAGCCAAAGGGGAAATTTGCCTTAGGACAGACCATATCTGTTGCTTATTTTAATGAGACTCTTTACTGTTTTTGACTTTCTATTGTATTTGACTTTTCACTGAGATGGTTTAAGGCTTTTGTGTTATTGTGACGGAATGAATGTATTTTGATTATGGAGAGAACATGTCTTTTTGGGGTCTAGGGGGTAGAATGTGCTATTTTGAAATTGTTGTGTACCCAAGAAAACCTATATTCTTATAATCCATTTTTGTGGGTGCAGACCTATTGTTATGTGGGAGATTTTGATAAAAGTGGAGATGTGAACCACCCAGTTCAAGCTATTACTATTACTAGGGTCTTTTATGAGAAGACACAGCCAGCTCAGATACAGTTTAGAGATGGAGAAAGAAAATGCCATGGATGATGATGCTAAGGGAGAAAGAAATGCCCAGAGACATTTTGGAGACAGCCATTGAAATCAGAAGCCAGGAGAAACAGACTAACAGATATTACTGTGT
>PVIY010060700.1:0-11518 GCA_004026745.1 Myrmecophaga tridactyla | reverse complement strand
GCTCAGACCCCCGCCGCCCCAGCACACACACGCAGACCCCCCCTGCCCTCTTGGCGTCCCCACAACCCTCAGGCTAAAAGTTCCCGAACAAGAACTCGCTGAAGGCGCCTGAATCACCACAGTGGGGGGTCCAAGGGCTGGCATTTTGGGACCTTGCTCCTTGGCCCCCCTCCCACTGACCCCCTGCCTTCCACCCCCACCTCAATAAGTGATTCCCTCTCCCTCAATAATAATTAATAACAGTTATTCCTCACTCAGGGTCGGACTCTGGGAAATGCACGTAAGGCACCTAAAACAATCCCCAGCACATGGCGGACGCTACAACTGTTGGCTATTATTATTACTCCTGTTGTTGTCACTGCTTACAAAGTGACCCAGAAAGAGTAACTGCACATAGTTATTAAGCGTTTACCCTCTGTCTAGGACTGTTCTGGATGTGACACCAGAGTCAATCCGTTTGATTCAATCCACACAACTTAAGAAGCCGGCATGCTCCTTAAGCCCATTATACAGATGAGAAAACTGAGGTGCAGGAAGTTAAGTCCTTTCCTTAAGGACCAAAGCATGCCATTATGGAAATTTTCCAGCGTGGACAGAAGCAGAGTTGAAGAGCATCTGGAGCTCACATGGACCCCCACCCCAGACCCATCTAGTTAGAGGGAAAGCCTGGGGTAGACTCCTGTCTGGCCCCAAAGCCCATAGTCTCCCACCCATCTCCCTCCTCCCTCTGCCTCCGCATGTCCCTTCCGGTTCTCTCTGGCACTTCCACATCTTTAACCTAACTCTGAGTCTCTTTCTGGGCCCTTGGATCTATGTCCTACTTTCTTCAGCTCCTTTTGACGAAGTTCTTAGAATCCCGATGGATTTAGGAAGGTAGAGTCCCCAGTAGGTGGGAGTGCAGAGTCCCAAAGCGGTGAGGAGGGTACAGTCCCACGAGGTGGGGAGGGCGAGGTCGTTAGGGGAATTGTGAGAGGGGGCTGGAGCCTGGGCGCCCAAGTGCAAGCCATGTCGGGAAGGAAGGGAAACAGAGGCATCACTGGGGGGCCCAGACAAAGGGCTGGGACAGGAGGTAGCATGTGGGGCCAGGGGACATGCCATCCTCAACTGATACTCAAGGAGAGCCAGAGAGGGCTAAGTCATGCATGGGGACCCAGAGGAGACCTCTGGAAAGAGTCATGGAGCCAAGTCAGGAGTGGATAAAGGAAACCAGCAGGACGCCATCTTTCAGATGTGTGTCCTCCCACACACATTATTTTGAAGCAAATCTCAGCCATAGTTTATTCCTTCAGAAAATATTACCCTCGACTACATATCCCTAAAAGATAAGCATTCTTAAAAACCATAACCACAATACCATTATCATACCAAAATTAAACAGTAATTCTTAATATTGCAAATATGCACTTGGCGGTCACATTCCTCTAATTACCTTATAATTTTGTTACAATCTTATATATATATATATATATACATATATATATATATATATATATTTTACATTATTTGAATCAGGATCCAAAGAAGAGACATATGTTGCCTTTGGTCAATATGTTTCTTACGTGCCATTTATTTTACAGCTGCAGTGTCCAGTAGGGGGCCCTTTGCCATCTATGACTATTGAGGGCTGGAAATGTGCCTATTCCAAACTGGGATATGCCATAAATGTAACATACACGCTGGATTCCAAAGACTTCAGGATGAAGAAAATATAAATGATCTCACAAATACTTTGCATTGGTTGTGTATGAAATGATAAAAGCTCTCTGTGTTGGGTTAAATAAAATATGCTATTGAAATTAATTTCAGCTGTTTTTTTTTTTTTTAAAACGTGGCTACTAGAGAATCTAAAATTTTTAGGTTTGTAACTTATATTTCTATTGGACAGCACTAGATCTATAGGGTTTTTTTCCTCTGTCTTTTTCATTCACTCGATTTATTTATTTGTTGAAGAAAATTTGTGTTCACCCTGTTGAACTTCCCACACCTTGCAGTCTTTTGGGTTCCCTTAACATGTCCCCCCCATCCCCTGGTAGTCAGATAGAGAGGTGGCGTCCAGTACAGGCTCGAGTTGGGGTAAAAATATATCAAAGCTGGTGCACAAAATTGAGAAACATTCTCTAGCTGCCTGTCTCTGTGATGTTAGCATTTTGGTGTTGTCAGTCTGACTGACCTATTTTAAAGTTTCCCATCTGCTTTCCCCCGACTGGTCTCAGCAGGCAATGATAATCATTGCCTGGATCCATTATCTCATTCAGGGTTGAAAATGGTGACTTAATAACTCTAGCACTCTTCTGCATTTATGATCTAGAACTCCTGTATAAAGAACAGTCCCTTATCAACTATTTGGTTACAGAGAGGAGTACTGAGGTATAATGGAGGAAGAGAAAATATATATCCTAAAACCTCACCATCCAGAGAAAAACAATATTGACATTTTCGTGTGTGTGCTGGAAAGAGTCAGGCTAGCACAGCACACAGCCTTCCAAACTGAAGTGCCAGGTTCCAATCCTAGATTTAACCTGTATTAGATGCCTACACAATGGAAAGAATGCTAATACAATCTCATGGGTTGTTGCAAGGATAATGGAACATAATTCTCAAGAGAGCTTTGTATTGGACATGAGTCTTAAGAAAAAACATGGGGGATCACTTTACCAAAACTCCCCTCCAAGTCAGTGGACAACAAAGAATAAAATGATTCGTCTTCACAGTTAGGAGCTTGGGCTGAGTTTTTATTGCTTTTTTTAAAACGATGCACCTTAAGAAAGAAGCCAGGGAGACTTCAGGGCTGTATTATTTACCTCCACTGATAACAAGAGTCATATAACTAGTTTTCATGCTTAGTCATTGTTTTATAACTTGTGCAATTAACGAAACGATATTTCATAACCTTGTAACCGACTCAAGCATCAGGGGGTCTTTCAGGCACATAAAATGGGAAAAACTACCAAGTTAAAATAGTGCTGATTGCAGTTTTCCCCTCCTCCTTCTTTTTTCTATTAGAGGTAACGAGCCGTGCACTGAAGCACGATGTCTGTGGATCCAGGCTCCCTGGAATTCAAATCCAACTCTACCATTTACCTGCTGCATGCCGTTGTCCAAGTTACTTACCTTCTCTGTCCTCAATTTTCCCATCTGTAAATGGGAATATTAACAGAACCTACAACCTCAGGCTTAAAAAAAACACATATTTTAGTGTGAGATATATATATGCAGAAACGTGATAGATTTTGATGTACATTTTGACAAGTGTTTAAAAAACAAACTTCAACATATAGTATGGGTTACAGCTGCACAATGTCAGATATTTCCTTCCAACTGCTCTACTGGGGACTAGAAAGAAATATCAAAATAATGATTCAGCAGGCATACTCGTTTGTTAGATCCTAACTTCTCTGTTACAACTCCTCCCTCTCATTTGATCCTTTTCCCACTGTTTCGGGATATTTGGGCAATAACCCTTCTAACTTCTTCATGTTGGAAAGAGGTGTCGACATTATGGGGTGGGAGGATGCAGCTGCTTGATTTTTTGGGAGACTGGTGCCTCTCAGTTTCAGGGCTTACCTGGCCTAGGAGATATCTGGAGGTCTTAAGTTTATGAAAAATAAACTTAGTAAGTGAAACTTTTATCATGCAACCTCAGGCTTTTGTGACTGATGAGCCAGTTTATATATACAAAGCATTTTTTAAAGCATCTGCAGCGCTCAAAAGGAACAATTGATTCATGCAACAATTTGGATGGATTTCATGGGCGTTATGCTGAGTGAAAAATGCCAAAAAGCCTCAAAGTGTTACATGCTGAATGATTCCATTTATGGAATATTCTCCAGGGTACAGAATTATAATGATGGAGACACACCAGTGGCTGGCAGGGTTTAGGTGTTTAAGGGGTAACATGAGGGAATTTCTTTGGGGGAATGGAATGGTTTTGTACCTGATTTGGATGATGGTTACCTGAATCTTCACATGTGATAAAATTTCATAGAACAACACCTCAGAAAACTGGGGAAATCTGAATACGGTCCACCCGAGTTTATATCACTGGAACAAACAACCATCTCCTCATTTTGACCACGTACCGCTGTTACATAAGATGTTGTGAGTGTGGGGAGGCTGGGTGAGAGCACATTGGAATTCTCTGTACTATATTTTCAGCTTCTTGCAAGTCTGAAACCACTTCCAGATTTCAAAATTATTTTTTAAAAAGCGTCCAGCACATCGGGAGTGTTCACCAAGCATTAGTTTTCACTGTCCTAGATCTCTGTACATGCATGTTTGATTCTATCTTAGTTGCTCTATTTCAACACAGACTAACTGGCCCACTCCAATGATCACAAAATAAGCCACAAGTTCCCTTCAAGAAAAACAGAAAAATCCCTCCCAATGAGTTTTCCCAGGCTGAAAGACACCCCAGCGGGAAGCTTTATAGCTACGGATATAATTATGAATCATCTCTAATTTTCACACCACTCATTGTTTTATAACTTATGCAATTATCTAAACAATGTTTCACAAACCTTGCAACTAACCAGGCCTTACAAGTCTTCAATGGTTATAACTGGAAAAAGGATTAACCAAATGTTCCAACTATTGGGAGACGCCTTTCTATGACGTGAGAGGAGCCCAGCCTGGTGGCTGACGGCAAGAGAAAAATATGAATACATCTTTGTGTTTCCATGTTTGTATGTGTTGAAATCCTGGAAGACAACCCAAGAAACTTAATCTAATTCTTGTTATTTGGGAAAGAGGTGAGCACAGGACAGATGGGGGACAAGGATGAGATAGAGGCTTATCACTCTGTATTTTTTTTTAACATATTTTATTTCTGTACTGTGTTGTAATGGTTGATTTCATCTATCAGCTTGGCTAGACTATGTAGTTTGGTCAAGCAAGCACTGGCCTGATTGTTGATTGTTACTATGAGGGTATTCTGTAGATTTTAGCTTGCATCTATCGTTGGTTAATTTCATCTACTGCTGATTGTATCTACAATCAACAAAGGAGATCGCCCTTAGTGAGGAGGGAAGTGTCTGCATCCAATCACTTGAAGTTTTAATTCCAGAACTAAGGATGTCACACGTCAGAAAGGAGAATTTCTGCCTCCACTTTAGGCAGCCAATTTCTCCTGAAGGGAATTAACTTCACCTTCCTCAGAGTTTCCAGCTGGCAGCCTGCCCTGGGGAGTCGGGATTTGCCAATCCCTGTGTGAGTCAATTCCCATAAAGCCTGTCTATCTGTCTATCTGTCTGTCTATCTATATTGTCCTTACTGTTTCTCTGGAAAAAAGAAGCTGAAGTACTACCTATTTGAAAAATTAAATCGAAAGGATATCATACACACATGCACACACACACATACACACACACACACAGGCGCTCATGCCAGACTTCCGGATTTGAGCCTGGCTGTTTCCTGCTGTGTGACTTTGGACAATGACTTTAGTCGCCCCGTGCCTCAGTTTCCCCTTATGTATCCTGGGAACATAACTGCAGCAGTAACTTCCTAGTGTTGATGGGAGTATAAATAAATTAATCTGCATAAAGTCCTTAAAACAGTACTCAGCAGATAATTATCGATGGCTGTTCGTACTCCCTTCTTGAATAAACAGAAGCAAAAAGGAAAAAAAAAAGGGTTTTTTTTTTTCGATCCATCCCTCCAATGAACAAATTCGGCCAGTAAGGATTTTCCTGAGGGGGAAAAAAAAAAAAAGATTTTCTTTTATAATGGGAAATCCACACTTCTGAATTCATCTTTTCTTTCTAAAGACAGGCTGGGGATTGCAGGAGAGCACAAAATCAAGTACGATAACACAAGCAAAACAATATCATTAAGATAGCGTTGGCTGGGCTCTTACTGCGTGTGGAATGCGTTGTGTGCCAGATCCCACCGAAACCTGGCCGGAGCCCAGGAGAAGAGTTGAGGAAGGAGGGGAGGGCGAGGCCGAGACCCGCAGCCCTTCGTCCCGGGTCACCCTGCACCCGGGACCGACTCCGGAAGCCTCACCCTGCCCCCCTCCATTCAGTTCCCGAAAGACTCACGGTCAAGACCGAGCGCTTCCAGGCGGTCCGTCTAGCCCTCCTCCCGCCCGGGTGGTGACGCCTCCTCCTGACGCCCGCCTGGATTGCGTCCGCCTCCTCCGGCCCGTTTCTGGGGCCCTTGGTGCCCCCCGCCCGAGAGACCCTACGGCCCCTCCTCTGTTCCTCGCCGCTTGCACAACCCGCCTCCCTCGGTGTCTGTCTCCCGGGCTCCACGCGGTGGCAGTGCGGCTCAGTGGGTAGACGTGCAGACACGAGTTCAGATCCCGGCTCCACCAGCTCCCAGCTCAGCCGGCAGAGGACATTTCTAGTTGCTCATTTTTTAAATGGGGGCGATAATCGTCCCACCGATTATCGATTCAGCGTGTGAACTAGAATAGTGCTTAGCACACAATGAGGATTCTCTAAGAGCCAGTACCGAGGAGGACCAGGATGGCCTTATAATTGCCACTTATGATTAATTTGGCACTTTCCCCCTTTACCTGGTTAAATCCACGTCTCTCTGAGTCCCTGTCTCCACTTTTTTCTCCCCTGGGGTCCTGAACCCGGTCACCTCCTGGGGCCAGGCAGGGGATGTGAAGGCTGGAAGCAGGATGGGCTGTGGCAGGGAAGCCCACCAGATGCCCCAGAGCCTGCCCAGGTGGATATGGCCACGTGGGAGCGTGTTGCAGCGTCGACTGATACCGTGGCCTTTTCAGGGGACGCTTGAAATCTCCTGACCTCTTAATGCTGGAGGACAATTAAAGAAAAAACAAGAAAAAAGTCCAGACTCTGTGAATCAGGCCAGCTGCATCTGCACCCAGGATTTGACTCAAGAGCTGTTCGTGGGCAGCCTCGCCGAGGTCCAGCGAATTCATGATGGATTGTACTCTACAACCAGAGGCAGTAGGAAACAACATATTCCTTCCTAGGGGGCCAGAGCAGGTAGGCTCCTTCCCTCCCCTTTCAGAGAAGAAAGTTTTTCCCCTTTAAGGAGGGAACCCACTTTTTGTTTCTTTAATGTAATGTGATAGAGCCACATGCCATACAAACCATCTAAACTGCACAATTGATGGTTCACAGGATTATCACACAGCCGTGCATCCATCACCATGATCAATTTTAGAACATTTTCATTACTCCAGAAAAGAAATAAAAATAAAAGAAAACCCAAATCCTCCCATACCCCTTACTCCCCCCCCCCCATTATTGACCCCTAGTATTGATGCGGTGCATTCGTTGATGAAAGAAAATTATTAAGATATTACTGGTATCTAAAGTCCATAGTTTGCAATGGGAACTATCTTTCCCATATACTCCTCTATTATTCCTCCTTGTAAAAATGTCGTGCATTTGTTCTAGTTCAGGGAACCCACTTTTGATCAGCAATTTAGCAGCTGGGTTCCTTAAAGTAAGGCAATGACATAAAAAACCAGCTCTGAATTTAATACTCTGCCCTGAATTTCCTGACTCCCTGAGTTGGTGGTGCAAGGTGAAGATGATAAGAATTCTCCTAGGGGTTGCTGAATTTGCTTTTATCTGTTTTGAGCTACATGTAGCCTCAGGTTTCGTGAAATGTTCTTTGAGATATTTGCAAGATAATATCAATAACACAATGAAAGCACACACTTAGGAAGCGTCCCCCTGTGCCAGGCCTAGTTCTAACTGCTTAAACGTTTCAACATTTTAAACCTTCCGATATTCCAGAAGACAAGCCCTGTTACCCCTGTTTCACAGATAGGAAATTGAGGCACAGACATGGGGAAGTGCCCCGGGATATCGGGGTGCATCTTTGCAGAGGGAAGCAGGAGGGTCAGAGCAGGAGATGGCGGCAGGAGGACAGAAGCCGAAGTCGGAGGCCTGTGCCTTAGAGGAGGGGGAAGGGGCCACGAACCAAGGAGTGTAGTCGGTCTCTAGAACCCGGAAAAGGCAAGGAGGCAGGTGCTTTCCCGGAGCCTCAGGAAGGAATCTGCTCTGCTGACGTTAGCCCTGT
Source organism: Myrmecophaga tridactyla (assembly GCA_004026745.1). Classification (NCBI taxonomy): domain Eukaryota; kingdom Metazoa; phylum Chordata; class Mammalia; order Pilosa; family Myrmecophagidae; genus Myrmecophaga; species Myrmecophaga tridactyla. The sequence continues at coordinate 3,511 of PVIY010060700.1, read as the reverse complement.
TAGACTAGTGATTTGGGATTTTTGACCTCCAGAACCAGGAAAAATAAATGTGTGGTGATTTGTTACAGCAGCAAGGAGGAAGTAATGCAGATTAACATACTCGTTATAAACAAAAGAGTTAGGGAAATAGAGCCACTCTATACAGGAGTGGGGGGCGGGGCGGGGCTGGGGTCCAAGAAGGTTACTGTCAGGAGGGGATGCTGGAGAAGAAGCCTGAAGGTCCAGGTGGCTATCTGGGCAAAGAGCATTCTGAGTAGAGAAAACAGCACGTGCAAAGGCCCTGAGGCAGGGGTAACACTTTGCCTATTTAAGGAGCAGTAAGGAGGTCGGTGTGGGTGGAGTTAACACAAGCATGAGTTGGGGGGCAAGCAGGTGGAGACGAGGGCAGAGGGAAGACGGGACAGCTCACGGTGTGGGGGGCGGGGGTGCTGAGAAATCTCTGGGCTCAGGTTTGCATGTTGAAAGGATCCTCCTCCAGCTGAATGTCAGGATGAGCCCAGGCAAGGACCGACTGTCCTACAGCTCCTTTAAGAGCTCCTGTGACCCAAGACAAGAAGCAAACAAAACAAAACTCACTGACCCCCTGCTATAACCAGCTCACAGAGTGCTTCTGGCAGTTTCCCAAAACCAAACCTCACTGAAGGCTTTTTCTTTTGTTAATCATTGATTCCTTTTTCTCCCCAATCAGCATGTCCAATCGCAAGATAACGTGAGCCATGTACATAATTTTAAATTTTTAGATTTTACCTTAGAAAAGGAAAAAGAAACAGGTGACATGAATTTTAGTGGCATATTTTGTTTAGCCCAGTATATCCAAGATATTATCATTTCAACATATGATCAATATAAACTCACTAATAAATGAGTTCATTATAGTTTTTTTTTTTTCATCCAAAGGCTTCACAGTCCAGCGTCCGTTTTACACTTATCTCTATTCGGAGGCTAAGCTTCCATCAGAAATACTTCACTTGTCTTTAGATTGTATAAAATTTAGTTAAGGAGATTTCTGTGTTCAACTTGTTCCAATCATATTTTGAAGCTTTCCAGTAGCTACACCAAGTATCAGTACTTAAATTTAGATTAATTAAAATTAGGTAAACTTGAAAGTCCTGTTCTGCCATTGTGCCACTGTGATGGCCACATTTCCAGAGCTTGAAAGCCGCATATGGATGTGGGCTGCCAAACTGGGCTACTGCACAGTGCAGAACCGACTGCCTCTGAATCTGCTCCATGCAGGAAATGTCTCAGTCATTTTGGGGGTCCACTGTGTGGGATGAGGGCAAACTCCTTAGTTTGGTTGGTGGTACAAACAAATACATAAATAATGGTGGAATTTCCACCTCCTTGGTCCACTGAGGCTGCCATCTCAACTTCTGCCCCTTTGCTGTTTGCAAGCGGGTCTCACCTGTGTCTCCAGCGATGTGGTTGCAGGAGCTCAGAGACACCCTCTTGGAGGCCCCTCCGTGGTGCCCAGCCATCCGCCCTTCTCGCGTTCCATCTGCTTCCCGGGGTTCACTGTCACATTCCCCTGGAGCAAGCTTCAACTGCCCAAAAGAGACCCCTTCAAAGTCCCTCTCACCATCCTTTCCCTTTCTGGGGAGGACCCCAGGATCACCCCCCTCTGTACTAACCTCTATCTTGGGAGAGGAGCAGGGATGGGAGATGCCCACAAGAGTCTTTGTGTGTGGGGGGGGGTCCCCTACTGCACCCCCCATCACCTATATGAACAGTGATAGGTGGAGTTAAGTCCCCCAACAAAGGCATTCTTAATCCGAGTCCCTGTGAGTGTGAACACAGTGCAAATAGGGCGTGCTGAAGAGGCTTAGTTAAAATGAGGCCAAGTGAAGCAGGTTGGGCCTTAATTCGAATTACTGGAGGCCTTCGCAAGTGGAATACATTGAGACACGGTAGGAGAAAGCCACAAACAGGGGCCGAAAGCTAGAAGGCAGTGGAAACCAGAAGAGCAGACAGAGAGAGACAGAAACCATGAGACAACAAGTTCCCCTTGTTTAAGCCAACCCATCAGGCGGTATTTGTCATAGCAGCCTAGAAAGCTAAGATGCTCAGGAAGCAAAACCTTCCCTCCCTGCACTTCCCTCATCCGCCCCAACATAGCTTTATGTTACTAAGTAAAATAGGCATTATTGGTTCAAAGTGTGGTCAGCCCCAGCCCAGGGGTGGGTTGGAGCTCTCCAGGCGGCCCGGCGACAGCGTGGTAGGGGCTGTCTTAGCGTCCCGAGGGCGGGTGACGCGCCTAAGCCCGCGACCTCCACCCTACAGGGCCAGGACATTCGTGACCCTCCTTTCCCGGGGTCCACGCGGGGCTGCGAGAGGACAGAGGGAGCTGCTGTCCCATCACGCAGGGAGACTGGCTTTCCCATCAGCCAGGTGACGTGCAAAGGAAAATCCCTTGTAATATTGTATAACGTTTTCATGATCTTGAATTTTTTTCCAAATGCAAAGTCAAAACAATTAAAAATAAAAATAAATGAATAAACAAATCAAGCCCCACCAGGCTCCCACATAGATGGACAGCTGTTGCAGAAATACTTCTGACCAACAATTCAAACGGCATTTCCAAGCCCCGCCCTCCCACGTCCTGGGCTCAGCCGCCACCCCGCGCGCGGCCGGCAGGGGGCGCCAAGTCCACGGGCCTCAGCGGCTGGGGGAGGCGGGGGTCACCCATTGATTTGTAATGAAAATACAAACAAACGAAAATAGAAAGATTCCAGGTTTAGGAATGATGAGCCTTGCTTCTCAATCGCACCTCCATCACTGCCGCGGGCCCTCTGGGAAAACCACTTAGCTACCTTGTGCTTCAGTGTCCTTCTCTACCAAATACAGGCCCTACCTGCTTTACAAAAAAAAAAAAGGAAAAAAAAAATAGAGCGGAGACGCAGGGGCTGGGAGTGCCCCGCCTGTGGCTTCGTTCCATCCGCCTCCCCCAAATGCTCTGTGTCTTCTCTGCATCTCACTGAGGGCCTACAGCTCAGGTGGAGTGTGGGGGCTGCTTTGCTGCGTGGCCTTGGGTAATTTCCTTGACCTCTCTGTGCCTCCGTTTCCTCTGTTATAAAATAATGGGAACCTCATGGAGTTATCGTGAGAATTGAAATGAGTTAATGGGTATAAAACAGTTTAAAATGGCCTCAAGAAAAGAATAGGTGATATATGTGTTAGCTATTTTATTATATTTAAAATTATTCTTATGCCTGGTTCTTGAGAGGTGTGACTCTTTTTTTGGTGTCTTCCTATTTTTTCAGCCAGCCACGCCACCATCACCACCACCATGTTTCCGCCTCTCGCCTGCCTCATTTCTGTCCATCTCTGGGTGTCCATCTCTGTCCCTTCCAGCCTCAGTCATTCTGCAATCTTAGGTAAATAACTTAACCTTTCTGTAATGTTAATAGGAGCCTCTAATGTGTTGGACTACAGTAGAATTAAATGAGTTATTATTTAATAACAGCACTTATAGTAGGGCCAGGCACACAGTCAGCTCTCAATGTCATTATAA
>PVIY010060699.1:0-11513 GCA_004026745.1 Myrmecophaga tridactyla | reverse complement strand
GAACTTATATCTTATTTCCTTAAGTAGTTTTGCCAGAGATAAAAAGAGTATTTTCTACTACTTCTGTTTGGTTTTAGTTTAATATAATTTAAATTTTGATGCTTTATTTAAGCATTAGCTAGCGTTCTTTAATCCAGGATGAAATTTTACTTGATTCTACTGAGTTAAAAGAGTGCCATTAACTTTACATTGCTACCCATTCACCTAAAATATTGTACTATCCTTTATCGAAGGAACCTTTCTCTTAACCATTTTGCCAGTGGCATCCATTCTCAGTGTAGAAAACATATATTCTACTAGTTAATTTGCAAGATGGTTATATAGAACTGAAAAAATTTATTTTTCCATATCTACATTAAATAATTTCTCAGTATTCAAAATATTAGGCTTCCTGGCTAATCTATAAAACCATGTAACCATTCATGCAGTGTAGAATTGAGCCACTCTACCGAAAAATGTATTTAACTTGGAAAATCCAAGAAATTTCTTGTCCAACAATGAGAAAAGAACATCCTTGATCTCCACTCATTTTGTAGCAGGGAAGAGAAAGTTACTAGAACAATGGCAGCCAAAATGATACTTTAGCCATTGCATGAGTGAAAGTGCTTGTGGAGACAGGGGACAAGGGGTCATTGACAGTGTGGAAGGTGGACTGCAGGAGCTCTTTTTTTGTGTTATTCTCATATAGTGATTTTAAAAAATTATTTTATTAATATATATTATATATTCACATGCCATGTAATCATCCAAAGTGTGTAATCAGTGGTTCACAATATCATTACATAAATTGGGGTTTTGCCTAGTGTATTTATTTTTGCCTTTCAGAAATAATTTGAGATAATTTGTTTATATATTTGCTTCTTCCACTAGACCATAAGCTGTTTGAGGGTGGAAATCTTTTTAATTCATTTATTCAGTCAGTTTGTCAACCGTTTTTTTTTTTTTTTTTTTTTTTTTTGCATGGGCAGCCAGCAGGAATTGGACCTGGGTCTCCTACATGGCAGGTGAGAAATCTGCCTGCTGAGCCACCGTGGCCCACCCAGTCAACAGACACCTATTAAATGCCTGCCATGTGCAAGCACTGTTTTAGAATCTAGAGATGAACAGATAACTTCTGCTCTTTGGCAGAGGGACAGACAAAGCTAAGAAGTAATCGAATATTTGGCCAGTCAGATAGTAATAAAATGCTATATTTTCATATCACTTTATTTATAAAAATAAAAAAAGGAGAGGTGATAGGGAGTGTGAGGATGACTATGTAAAATAGGGTAGTCAGGTAAGTCCCCACTGAAAGTGACATTTGAGTAATGAAAGTTCTTCCCTTCCATTGACCATTTCCAAATTCAACCTCTTGTTTTCAGCACAACTCAAACATCATTTAAGCATTCTCTGATGCTTTTTTTTCATGCTGAAGTTTCTCTTGGTTCTCAGGATTTTATTTTTATCTTTATTATGACATACGTTCTGTTTCACAGCCTATAATTCCTTGGGGACATCCTATATATTCCTTCAGGGAAGGTGTCAGATTTTAGATGTATTTCTGTCACCTCAGCAATCAACACAGAGTCTTGAAGATAGAAAACTTGGTAAATCTGTATGAAGTGAATGAATGGAGTCTACTGGCTTGGAATGGAGTTTGGATTAGAATTGACTTTCTAAGATTCCTTTTAATTCTTAAAATTTAGTCCTTCGTTTAGTAGGGGTTTTAAGAATCCATGCTATTAACACAGAAGTAACAGTGGAATATCTTTTACTTCAAATGTTTCTGTTTTAAGTTGAGAATAGTCGCTGAGAAGTTCAGTAGAATTGACAGTTTTGAGTTAATTAAGCAATATCTAGGGTGTTACTACACTAACAGTTCCATACCCTGATAGGATGCTGTTGTTTCAGTCCAATAATAATGGTTTAACACTGAGCAGTTTGAAAAATTGTTTCACCATTTGCCAACCAGTTTCCTATACTGCATTGGATCTCTGTCCCTCAGTTATCCTTCCTCATGATATATTTATAGGTTCATCTCATCCTTTAATAGCATAAATTCCTATTTCTGGCTGTGGTGCAATTTTTAGATTTAATTGTGTCTCCAAGATACTAAGTGTAAGACATATCAAGAGCCCTATTTTGCCAAACAAAGTTTTGGTTCTTGCTGCCAGAGTCAGACATTAAGAATTCAAGGGCAGACTAAATTTGTCATCTCTGTTTTGCCTTCTTTATCCTTGAGCTATGCCAGCAGAAGTTCAAATGTTTTACTTGATTTAATTGCCTCTTTAAATTGATGTTAACTCAGTAACTTGGCAACAGTAAACTTTAATGTTTTATTATTTGCATATTGTGTTAAATGACTAATGAGACATATTTCGTAAACTGAATGTATTGTTACATAGACCTCAAATAAAACAAAAATCCCCTTGGGTTATGATTCTTGTGTTAATGAACCATGACATATCTTTTGGTGAATCATGTTAATAAGATAAAAATGTATTTCTTTTATATTTGCAGATTTCAAATATATCTGTAATATAATTTGTGTCTGTGGATATTTTGTATCAGTGGAAACAATTAAAATAGTATCTATATGTTTGTTTTGTATGTTTTATCCTTATTTATTTGTTACATTTGTAACACAGTATGAGTTACCTTAAGATCCTGAGTGAGAAAGACTTCCAGCCAAGAATTCTTTATCTAGCCAAGTTCTTCTTCAAAATTGAGGGAGAGATTAAAAATCTTCTTGGACAAACAGAGGCTAAGAGAATTTGTCAACAAGATTCCTGCCCGTTAGTAGAAATACTAAAGGGAATTCTGTCAACTGAAAAAAAAAGAAAGCAGAGAGATGTCTTGAGGAGGGCACAGAATTGAAGAGTATTAGTAAGGGTAAATGAAAGGATACAAAGAGAGAGAGGAAAAGAATATATAGATCTGACAAAAACTAAAGGATAAAATGGTAGACTCAAGAACTGCTCTTACAGTAATAACTTTGAATGTTAACGGGCTAAAGTCACCAATTAAAAGATACACATTGGCAGAATGGATTTTAAAACACGATCCATCTATATGCTGCTTACAAGAGACCCAAGAATATAAATAAAATGAAAGTGAAAAGATGGAAAAATATCTTCTTTGTAAGCTGTAACCAAAGGAAAGCAGGAGTAGCTATACTAATATCAGATAAAATAGACTAATAGAACTGAAATTTTCTGTAGTGCATAATCTAATTCAACCTATCTGTATAGCTCATTTGAACAATTGAAACACAGGGAGCACAGAATAAGAAAGAGATCCTTTAATCCTGTATAGATTATTGTAATGCTTGGATACATCCCAGAATATATTAAGCAGGTAATCAGAAAGTGTTGGCAAAGTCCCTTGAGGGATGGGAGAAAGAATATGGAACTGTTAAACTTTACCATCAGGGAATCCCCTGATACTGTATCAAGCTTTAGGGACACCCAAATCAATAGACCATCCTCAGGCAGGAGGCTTACTCTTGTGAAGCTTTTGTAGGTGAGAAGCTCAGACTACTATAGGCATGCCTAAGAGTTACTTCTGGAGGGCCTCTTTTGTTGCTCAGATGTGGCCTCAGTCTCTCAAGTCCAACTCTGCAAGTGGTATCATTGCCCTTCCCCCTACATGGGCTGTGTCATTCAGGGGTGAAAGTCTCCCTGGCAAAATGGGAGATGACTCCCAGGGATGAATCCAGACCTGGCACTGTGGGATCAACAATTCCATCCTGACCAAATGAGGGAAAAGAAGTGTAATTAATAAAGTATCAGTGGCAGAGAGTTCAAATAGAGTCGAGAGGCTGCTCTGAAAGTCAGCATTACTACATACAACAATTGTTAAAGTAACGGAAAAAGAGGTCAGGCTTCAGTGAGAGAGAAACAAAGCTGAATTGGTTGGGACTAAGGTAAATGAAAATACAGGGCAAAGGACTTTAGTGTATGTACTCTAGAGCTTCACCTAGTATATGAGACCAGAGGCAGAGAGGTTTATTGTTTATTCTGAAACACAATCTAATTGACCTGCTTGGTTAGTTCATTTAAACAACCCAAACAAATGGAGAGCAGTACGAGAATGATGCCTGTCATTCTTGGTTTTAGTTTGTTAATGCTGTTGGAAATACAGTATACCAGAAATGGGTTGGCTTTTATAAAGGGAATTTATTAAGTTACAGGTTTATAGTTCTAAGACATTCAGAGAAAGATACCTTGACTCAGGACAGGACTGATAACGTTCGGGGTTTCTCTGTCAGCTGGGAAGGCACATGGCAGCATCTGCCAGCTTCCTCTCCTGGCTTCTCATTTCAAACAGCTTTTCTGGGTTACACGACAGTTTCACACTGGCACTTTTTTAAATAACTTAATGTAAGGCCCAAATATATCCCAGTCTCTGGTGGGCTGATAATTAAAAAGTATTGGTAGAGTCCCTTGAGGGACTGGAGAAAAAATATGACACTACTAAATTTTTCCACTTGGGAAACCCCTATACTTGCAAACATTAGAGAATCCCAAGAAAATAAGTGAAGCTCTTGATTTTGAAGCTTGGCCCTTATGAAACTTATTTTTGTAGCAGAGAAGCTAAGACTATCTATAATTTTGCCTAAGAGTTTCTCCCAGGATATATCTTATTGCTCAAATGCAGCTTTTCTTTTTCTAAGCCCACTTTTCAAGGAAAACCATTACCTTTCCCATTACATGGGACATGACATCCAAGAGTGTAAGTCTCCCTGGCAACAAAAGACATGACTCCCCAGGATGAGTCTGGCCCTGGTACTTTGAAATTTACAATGCCTACTTGACCAAAAGAGGGAAAGGAAATATAACAAAATAAGGTATCAGTGGCTAAGAGATTTCAAGTAGAGTTGAGAAGCTATTCTGGAGACTATACTTATGCAAGCTTTAGCTAGATATTGCTAATTGCCAGTTTGTCAAACCCCAATCAATATCATTCCTGTTAACCTAAAGAACACCCAAGTCTTTATCTTAGATCCTCCAAGAGTTTCCTGCACTAAGTTTACCTTTCAGAAAGCTAAAACCTCCAAATGGTTCCTGAAACCCAGAGGGACCAGCCTCTCCAAGAGCATCAACCATCCTCCTATTCCATGTTAACACCCCTTCTGTTCCTGTTTGCTAGCTGCCGGAATGCAACACACCAGAGATGGATTGGCTTTTAATAAAAGGGGATTTATTTTGTTAGTTCTTCAGAGGAAAGGCAGCTAACTTTCAACTGAGGTTCTTTCTTACAAGGGAAGGCACAGGGTGATCTCTGCTGGCCTTCTCTCCAGGCCTCTGGGTTCCAACAACTTTCCCCGGGGTGATTTCCTTCTGCATCTCCAAAAGCCTGGGCTTAGTTGCGAGTGCTGAGGTGAGGTATGCTGAGCTGCTTGGGCTGTGCTGCGTTGAGCTCTCTCTTTTAAGCACTAGCCAGTTAACTCAAACATCATTCATTGCAGCAGGCATGCCTCTTAGCCGACTGCAGATGTAATGAGCAACAGATGAGGTTCACGTACCATTGGCTCATGTCCACAGCAACAGAACAAGGCATGTTCACCTGGCCAAGTTGATAACTGAATCTAACTACCGCAGAATTCCATTGCAGTTTCATCCTAACATGAAAAAGTTAGAATGGGCATAGCCCAAATATCCCTAAAGATTTGGAGAAGGAGGAGTTATAACAGAGAAGCTAGGATTTAACAAATGAGATTGACTACTGAACCATTACCTTGAAATTTCTTTTTTGTTTCCAATGTCTTGGGGTAGTAGCAGGAAAAAACTTAAATTATGGAACTGTAACCCATATAAACTTTGAAAACTGTTCTATAGTTATTTCTTAAAATTCACTTTAAAATTTATTGCTTTTTTGTCTATATGTTTATTTCATAATATAATATGTTTAAAAAAATGTAAAGGAAAAGATCACTGTGCTCGTTTAAGAGGATTATGTACCTTAGAAAAGCCATGCTTTAATCCTGATCCATCCTGTGGAGGCAGCTGTTTCTTTTAATCCCTGTTCAATATTGTAGGTTGGAAACTTGGTTAGATTATCTCCACGGAGATGTGACACACCCAATTGTAAGTATTAACCTTTGATTAGAGGGAGATGTGACCCCACCCATTCCAAGTGGGTCTTGATTAGTTTACTGGAATCCTTTAATAAAGGAAACATTTTGGAAAAAGCATGAGAGCAAGAGTTAGCCACAAGAACCAAGAGAACCCATGCAGACAGAGACCTTTGGAGATGAAGAAAGAACATGCCCTTGGGGGAGCTTCATGAAACAAGCTTGGAGAGAAAGCTAGCAGACATTGCTATGTTTGCCATGTACCTTTCCAGTTGAGGGAGAAATCCTGAATATCATCGACCTTCTTGAACCAAGGTATCTGTCCCTGGGTGCCTTAGATTGTACATTTCTATAGCCTTGCTTTAATATTGGATGTTTCCATGGCCTTAGAACTATTCTTGCAACTATTTTTAAAAGCCATTTAATTTCTGGTATATTGCTTTCCAGCAGCTAGTAAACTAGAATAGTCACCTAAAGTGGTAAGATCTTCAGGCACCCGGGCTGGCCCTTTTTGCATCCCCTTTCTGACTTGGCATGGAGCTGGTTCTTGCTTTCAGTGTGGAACCTTAGTTCTGGTTCTGGAGGGTGTGGAGTAACCCTCATACATGTACTGGGTACATGTATGTCTGGTCCAGTCTGTCTGGCGGTGGCCTGAGTGACTTGTTGTGCTAGAACTTGCCCTTTGTATATAGAAATCAGCTCACTGCGCTTTCTTAAAGAATGTTGTGGGAAAGTAGTCTAGTCCTGCTGCATGGGGCAAGGGATTTCTTGCCTTAGGACATACACTGCAATGCCTGGGACCATTAATATACTAGTTCCCTAGGGAAGAGGGGACATTCATATCCACAGAACCAGAGGGATTCCTGGGACTGTGCTCCCATGCCCAACTCAAGAAGTATGCACAACAAGGATCATGTAGGCCCCTATGATTTGGCTTGGAGATGTACCTGAAACTCAAATGGATAAGTCTCAAAGAAGAGCACTCACAAAGGTCAATCTGCAGAAAATGGGAAAGCTGTTTTCTTACCTTTTTGTTGTTGTGAACTCCTGACATTCAAGGAAGTTCTGTCATAACACTAGCTGTGTATAAGCTTAATGGATCAACACCAAAGAATCTGAATTCCAGCAATTAACACAATAAAATGTCAAACTTCCCAAGTTCTCACAAAAGATTATGAAATATACAAAGAAACAGGAAGTGATGACCCAGATCATGTTGGAAGTAAAAGCGTTAGAAACCATCAACGAGGAGGATCAGATCTGGGACATTCCAGACAAAGCCGTAAAAAAAAAATGGTCCTAAGTATGTTCAAAGTGCTAAAGGAAAACATGGACAATGAACCCAAGGAAATTGGGAAAATGATAGATGGACACAAAGAAAAAATATTAATAGTGAGAGGGAAATCATAGAAAGGTACACACAGAACTGGAAACAACAGTAATGGAAATTTAAAATTCTCTACAGGGTTCAAAAGCAGATTGAAGCTGGCAGAAGAAAGAAGTTGAAATTATTCAATATGAGGAACAGAAAGAATAAAGAAAAGTGAACAGAGCCTGTAGAACTTGTGGGATACCACTAAACGTACAAATATGCTATTTGTAGAAGTCCCTGAAAAGAGAAGGAAAAAGGACAGAAGGAATATTCAAAGAAATAATAGCAGAAACCTTCCCAAGTTAAACAAAAGACATGAATATGGACATTCAAGTTATATTGAACTTCAAACAGAATAAATCCAAAAGGACCTGCAATGTGTCATGTTATAATCAAACAGTCAGATACTGAAGATAAAGAGTGAAGTCTGAGAGCTACAAGAAATAAACAATAAATTGTGTATAAGGAAGTCTCAATAAGATTAAATGCTGATTTCTCTTTGGAAACTATGGAGGAAAGAAGGCAGTGGGAGGAAATATTTAAAGTGATAAGAGAATCACCAGCCAAGAATTTTATATATGCCAAGACTGCCTTTCACGAATGAATGAGATATTAAGTAATTCCCAGGTAAAGACAAGCTGAACTTGCCGAATAAGCAATGATAGAGAATTCTTTAGACTGAAAGGAAAAGACACTAGACAGTGGATTAGAGCAGCATAAAGAAATGAAGCCCTTCTGTAAAGGTAAACACATTGGAAATTATAAATTCCTTTACTATTCTCTTGTATTTTTGGGTACATAACTCTCCTTTTTACTTTTTAAAGATTCTGAAAGGCAAATGCATAAAATGTAATGCTAAATCTGTGGTTTTGGTCATAAAAAAATGGCTAAAGATATAATTTGTATCAAGTACACCAAAAAGGTAGGGGAATGGAGGGGTATAGGAACTGTATTCATGTATGCTATTGAAGTTAAGTTAGCATCAAAACAAATATGATTATTAGTTATTTAGGATGTTAAATTTATACTCCATGGTAAACACAAAGGTAATATCTGGAAAGTACATATACAGAAGCAAATGAGAAGGGACTCAATATGGTTCACTGCAGAAAAACTAAATATGAAGGTAGACATTAACAGAGGAATAGAGGGCCAATGAACATATGATTTAACATGTTAATACCAGACAGCAAAATGGCATAAGGAAGTGCTGCATTATCAGTGGTTATTTTAAATGTACATGGATTAAACTCTTCAGCCAAAAAGCAGAGATTGACAGAATGGATAAAAAGAACCCAACTATATTCTATTTACTAGAGACTCAACCTAAATACATAGACACAAGTAGGCTTTAAGTGAAAGGTTGTAACAATGTACCATGCTATTAACTGAAAGAGAATTTGTTCTATACTGATATCATATAGAACGGAGTTTAAGTAAAAGACTGCTACAAGGAAAAAAGGTCACTGTATACTGATAATGGGGTCAATTTAGTGAAAGAGTCATAACAATATAAATATATATGCACCTAACAGCAGAGACCCAAAATACATGAAGAAAATATTGACAAGTTTGAAGAAGTAGACAGTTCTACAACATTAGGAGACTTCAGTATGCCACTTTCAATAACAGAACATGTAGATAGAAGATCAATAAAGAAATAGAAATCTTAAATGATACTATAACCAACTAGACATAATGGATATAAAAGACACTTAGCAGCAGAATACACTTTCTTCTCCAGTACACAAGAGTCATTTCCAGGATAGACCATATGTTAGTCACAATAAAATAAAAATAAAAGTCACAATAAAAAAATTGAAATCATAGAATGTATCTTTTCTGACCGTAATGGAATGAGACTAGAAATTGATAATAGGAAGAACTAGAAAATTCACATGTACATGGCTTAAACAAAACACTCTGAAACAAAAATGAGTCAAAGAAGAAATCACAGGGAAATTAAGATATATTTTGAGACAAATGAAAATGAAGACAAAATATTCCAAAATGTATGGTATATGGCAGAGGCAGTGGTGAGAGGTAAATTAACAACTCTGCATGATTACATTAAAATAGAAGAAAGATTTCAAATCAGAGACTCACCTTACAACTGGAGCATCTAGAAAAGAAGAGCAAAATGAATTCAAAACTAACAGAAGGAAGGTTAAAAATGAAAATTGGAGGGGAGATGTGATGGTTTGAAAGGATATATGTACACTAGAAAAGCCATGTTTTAATCCTTTTATTTGTATTGTTTCCATGGAAATGTGGCCCCACCCATTCAAGGTGGGTCTTAATTAGTTTACTTTGTGTTAATCATGGAGCTTTAAATTTAACATCCTAAATCTCTTAACAATCACGATTGATATGTTACCTACTCTGCTTCTGTAGCATATGCAAACATGGTCCCTATACTTCTCCTTTCCTCCACTTTTATGTTGTTCTTGCCAGAAATTGCATCTTTGTGTATTGTATATCCAATACCTTATATTTCACATTCTTTTATGCTTTTGCATTTTAAATCCTGTAAGAAGATACATATGGAGTGTGGTGATTTGAAGCTTTATGAACCGCAGAAAAGACCATGCTCTTTATTTTTTTTGTTGAGAAAAATCTTCACACTCATGCTTTCTATACAGTGCACAATCAGTGGCTTACAATATCATCACATAGTTGTGTATTCATCACCATGATCAATTTTTAGAACATTTGTTGCATCACTCCAGTAAAAGAAACAAAAAAAAAAGAAAAAACTCACACATACGATACACATTACCCTTCCCTCTCATTGACCACTAATGTTTCCAACTACCCCAATTTATTTTACCCTTCCCCCCATTATTTATTTTTTAATTTATATCCATATTTTTATCTTCTCTGTCCATACCCTAGTTATAAGGAACATCAGTCACAAGGTTCTCACAGTCACACACATTGTAAACATTGTATCCTTTTTTTTTTTTTTTTGCATGGGCAGGTACCAGGAATCAAACCCGGGTCTCTGGCATGGCAGGCAAGAACTCTACCTGCTGAGCCACTGACCTGCCCACATTCTGTCTTCATACGTTCATCTTCAAGAATCTAGGCTACTGGAACACAGCTGTACAGTTTCAGGTACTTCCCTCTAGCCACTCCAATGCACCATAAACTAAAAAAGGGTTATCTGTATAAGCATAAGATTAACCTCCAGGATAACCTTTCAACTCTATTTGAGATCTCTCAGCCGTTGAAACTTTATATTATCTCATTTATCTCTTCCCCCTTTTGGTCAAGAAGGCTTTCTCAATTTCTCTTTTTTTTAAATTAATTTTTAAATTTTTAAAAAATATAGCAAACAGGCACAAACATTCTTACCATATGATCATTCCATTCTATATATATCATCAGTAATTCACAATCTCATCACATAGTTATATATTCATCATCATGATCATTTCTTAGAACATTTGTATCAATTGAGAAAAAGAAATAAGAAAACAGAAAAAAATTCATACATACCATACTCCTTAGCCCTCCCTTTCATTGATCCCTAGCATTTCAGTTTACTAAATTTATTTTAACCTTGTTCCCCCTATTTATTTATGATATACAACCACATACAAACACAAACATTCTTACCATATGATTATATGCATTCTTATATAATCCGTAACTCACAATATCATCACAGTTGTATATTCATGTCATGATCATTTCTTGAACATTTGCATCAATTCAGAAAAAGAAATAAAATGAAAACAAAAAAAATTTATATATACCATACCCCTTACCCCTCCCTATCATTGATCACTAGCATGTCAATCTAAATTTATTTTAGCATTTGTTCCCCCTATTATTTATTTATAATCCACATGTTTTACTCATCTGTCCATAAGTTAGGTAAAAGAAGCATTAAGGTTTTCACAGTCATGCAGTTAACATTGCGAAAGCTATGTCATAATACAGTCATCTTCAAGAAACGTTACTACTAGAACACAGCTCTGCATTTTCAGGCAGTTCCCTCCATGCCCCGGATTGCTTCAGTCGTGTCGGGCGAAATGGTACACTGGGTGGGTTTGGGGGCGAGCTCGCAGAGAATTAACC
>PVIY010060698.1:0-11536 GCA_004026745.1 Myrmecophaga tridactyla | reverse complement strand
CTGTTCCAAGTTGCACATATACAGAAGGAAAGAGAAACATTGAGTAGCTAAAGAGGGTAGAATATGCCATTCCCCAGTGACTCACTTATGTGTTATCTCATATTCTTTGACAAAAACTGAGGAAAAAACATGCTACTTTTCAGACATTGTGCTCAATAATTTGTGTAAATTACCTCAACTGTGAGAGGTAAACAATATCTTACTTTATAAGAGGTGAGTGTCACCCCATGCGCCCAACAATGGGTCTCTCCTCAATTTTGTTCCCCCTCACTGGCTCCTTCCTCTCTGACCTCTTCTCCTCTTGGTCCTTGTCCTGATTTTCTTTTGATGACCCCACTGTCACCTCTTTGGACACGGCGTTTACGCTTATTTGATTTCCATGGCTTGCCTAATAAGGCCCCATAAGGACTTTGGTTTTACCCCATGAGTAGATCATTTTGGTCTGTTGAGCATTGGCCAGGTAAGTGCCATGAAATTCCTCCTGAAGGGATACGAGCTCTAACAAGGACCACAAACCTTGGAGATTTTAGGCTAGTGGGTGGTTGACGACTAAGGACACTTTGGTTGAGAGAATCCCAGCTCAGACAAGCTCGAAGAAGAATGGTAGATAAGTACTGGGGAGAAGATTTTGGAAACACGATACTCTCAATTTCCCTTTTTCCTCCATTTTACACTGAGTTGTTCATCTCTTGAGATCTGTGGCTGTCATAACCAGCAATGCTTCAGGTTTGGGTGAGGCCTGGGGGCTCTACTGAAGACCCCCAGCAATTAACTAGAGGGTGACAGGCTAGGCAACAAGCTAGCATGCAGCTGAGTGATGTGGCCTGATGGCAGAAGGTCTTGGGGAGAGCTTGGGGTTACAGGATCTATGGACCCCAGGGTGAGATCCATGTCCATCAAGCATAATAGGCCCAGACTTGTGGGCTGAGTCTTTGAGACTAGGAGAGTGCAAGGAACTATACGGCAAGAAGCTTGGGCCCCTTGAGTAACAGGAGGTGTGTGTCTTCTCTGCTCTGAAAGTCTACAGGGAAGCTGAGCTCTGTCTCAGAGAGAGGAGCGAGCCCAACTCTATACTTTCTTTGCCATTGGGTGGTTCCAAGGGAGGGCCAAAGCAGAATACAGGGAAGACTGCAGGATGCATTCCTGGGAAAGCACCCTTCCTCTTAAGGGAGTGTGTAGTAAGAAATGGGATCTTTTCATCCTCCAGTTGACATCAGGGCTAGAACTGTTGAGAATGAATATGGTACTTTAGACAGGAAAGCACAGAGATGGAGGAACCTGCCTCATGGTTGGATTAATTGAACCACTGAGTCAATCAACCCTGAAGCTTTCCACATCTCTAGCATCCTGTTACATGGGATAGTACATGTCCTTATTGTTTAATCTAGTTATAGCCAGGGTATGCTGCTTGCAGCCCAAAGTAATTTAACTGACACAACTGGATACTAGATTATAAAGCAAATAAGTTAAGTGACTGTCTTAGTTTGCCAGAATGTTATGACAAATACCACACAATGTGTTGGCTTAGCAGGAATTTATTGCTCATGGTTTTGAGGCTAATAGAAGTCGAAAATGAAGATATCATCAAATCTTGTTTTCTCCTGGAGTCTGTGCATTCTGGTGCTGACTGCTGGCAATTCTTGGGGTTCCATGGCTTCTATCTCTACCTGTGTTGCATGGTGGTATCTCTCTCCTTTCCTCAGTTTTTCCAGTTAGCATTGACTTCTGATGTATTCCTGTGTAGCCTTCTCCAACTTCTGGCTCCCAGAGTCTTCACTTTATAAGGCCTCTAATAATGTGGTTAAATCTCACCCTCATTCAGTTGACCACACTTTTACTAAAAATAACATCTTCAAGAGGTCCTATTCACAATGAATTCATACACCAGAAATTTGGATTAACATTAAGACAATTAAGAACATGTCTTAATTGGGGCATATAATTCCATCTACCACAGTGATATGATTTAACTACAGAAATAAAAGAAGGGGATGGAAGGAGAAAGAGGGTGAAAAGATGCAGCAATATTGAGAGGGAGAGAAAGAGACAGATGGAGGAAGAGAACTTTATATTAAAGGACCTCTAAGAATAAACAAAGGAGAGAAAAGTGTTGAGTATGTACTTAGGAGAAATCATTGCAAAGTATAAAGTAGAATTTTGGAAAATGTGTAACACTAGCTGCTAAAGCTATATGAATATGACATTTCACCAAGAACTATGGAAAATAGTCCACATAACACCTTTGAATTACTAGTGACATTTTTTAAATGTGTATTTTTTTGTATTAGGGCAGTTGTAGGTTTACAGAAAAATCTTGTAGGAAATACAGTTACCATATTCACCTCTCCCCACCCCTATTATTAAAACCTTGTATTAAGGTTTGCGCAGTACCTTTGTTGCAATTGATGAAAGCATATTATTATAATTGTACTATTAACTATAGTCCATGGTTTATTTTAGGGTTTACTGTTTGTGTTCTAGAGTACTATGTTAGTTTTTTAAAATTTTAATTCTAGTATCATATACACTATTACTAGAATAAATATACATTCTGTTATTCAAATAGTAGACATTCTAGAGGGTGTGAAATGGCATTGCAATTGTGATTCTTATTTGCATTTCCATAATGGCTAATGATGTTGGACATCTTTTCATGTGCTTATCGGTCATTTATTTATCCTGTTTTGAGAAATATCTATTCAAGTCTTTTCTCCATTTTTTAACAGGGTTGTTGGTCTTTTGTTGTTGAGTTGAAGGATTTCTTCAAATATTCTGGATTTTAAGCTCTTATATCTTGTGTGGCTCCCAAATATATACTCCCCCTAATAGATTGTCTTTTCTTTTTTTTTTTTTGCGTGGGCAGACACTGGGAATCAAACCAGGTCTCTGACATGGCAGGTGAGAATTCTGCCACTGAGCCACCATCTCACTGACCTCTATAGATTGTCTTTTTACTTTCATAATAAAGTCCTTTGATGTGCAAAAGTTTTTAATTTTACTGAAGTCCCATATATCTATTTTTTCTTTTATTTTTCATGCTTTTCATGCAAAGTCTAAGAAACTATTGCCAAACACAAAGTCCTGAAGATGCTTCTTATTTTTTCTAGAAGTTTTGTTGTTTTAGTTCTTATATTTAAGTCCTTGATTCATTTTGAATTAAGTTCTGTATATGATGTGATATAAGGTACCACCTTCATTCATTCGCGTATGGAGATCCAGTTTCCCAACCCCACTATTCTTTACCCATTTAGTGCCTTTGGTAACATTGTAAAGTCTCAATTGGCCACAGATGTAAGGGTTTATTTTTAAATTCTCAATGTAATTCCATTGGTCTATATGTTTGTCCTTGTTTCAGTACCAGGCTTTCTTGATTACTGTAAGTTTTAAAATCATTAAGTGTGTCTTCCAACTTCGTTCTTTTTTTCAAGAAGGTTTAGGCCACTCAGATCCTTTTATCCTCCCATATAAATTTGATTATTGGCTTTTTCCACTTCTGCAAAGAAGGTCATTGAGATTTTCTTTGGGATTGTGCTGAATTTGTAAATCGCTTTGGGTAAAATTGACATCTTAGAAATATTTATTCTTCCAGGTGGTGTATAATGAATATCTTTCCACTTATTTAGGTTTTCTTTGATTTTTCTTTTAATGATACCTTGTAAATTTCTGTGCACAAGTCCTTTACATCTGCAGTGGTCTGAACCCATGAAAGCGTTGTCTTAGATATAATCCATTCCTGTAAGTGTGAACATGTTGTAAATAGGAGCTTTTGATGAGGTTACTTCAGTTAAATTGTGACTCATCCCAATCAGGACGGTTCCTGATCTTATTACTGGAGTCTTTTATAAGTGGGATGAAATTTAGACATAGTGAGAGAAAGCCACAGGGAGTAGCCAAAAGCTGAAATTCAGTGGAACTCAGACGAGAACAGAGAGGCCAGGCAGGGCTGCCATGTGATAAGCAAAGGATCACTGGTAGCCAACCCTACAACACAAATCTTTGGGGAGAAAGGCATCACCTTGATGATACCTTGATTTGTACTTTTTTCCCAGCCTTAAACCATGAGCAAAAAAGTTTCTATTGCTCAACCCAACCCATTTCATGATATTTATTTGAACAGCCAGGGAAAAGAAAACACCAAGCCAGGGCACAAGCCTCAGTGAAGGCTGAATTTCTCCTTCATTCATCACCTGGGTGGGCCAGCTGGCTCAGTTCACAAACTGCAGTGCTGTACAGTGCAGCCATCTCCCATTGGCAATGCCCTTCATTCTCAGGTTGTCTGCTTGAGCCTTGTTGGATCTCATTGTTTGGGGAAATGCAATTTAAAGTGTTGAGAGAGGGTAAAACTGTTTAGCTGCTGTGGTAGGTTGAGTGGTGTACTCCAACAAACACGTGTTCTTAATCCAAACCTGTATCACTGTGGGTGTGAACCCATTGGAAATAAGACTTTTTAAGATGTTATTTTGTCGTGCTATTGCAAACTGAACCAGGGTGGGTCTTAAGCTGGATTACTAGAGGTTTTAAAGACAACCCAGAAGTCACAGAAGCCAGAGAGGAGAGATCATCACTGTGTGAAAGGAGGCAGAGGTGTAAGGCAGGGGACTCCGAGAACTGCCGGCAGTTAGCACCCAAACGCTCCACTCTGAGAGAGAGTAAGCTTTGCTGTTATCTTGATTTTGGACTCTCACTTCAAAACCGTGAGCCAGTAAATTCCTGTTGTTAAGGCAAAGCCACTTTGTGGTAGTTGTGATGGCACTTCTGGCAAGTTAAGACAGCTACGCTATAGTTCTCTGACTTCGAACTCACACCTCACCAATCTAGCCTGAGGCAGAGCATCTTCAACAAAAAATGCAATTCATGTCCAACTTCCATGATTTCCTAGGACAGCATGATGCACAAAATGACCTAATGTTAAGTTTTTTAGATAAAATTACAGACTTCTTTTTCCTTTGGGATAATTTATGAGTAAGGTTTTATTACAAGCTTGTCTTTTCTACACGTCTGTCCAGTGATTAGATTTTTGTAGGAATATGTAGGAAAATAATTGTAGAGCTATTGAGGGGAAATGAGAAGAAATCTGTTCTATCAGGAAATGGCTGCTGACAAATAACCTGTATATTTAAAGACTGAAATTTCTTAAAATTTGTTTTAAAATTTGTTTATATTTCCTGGTTCCCAGTGAAATATTTTTTTTCTGTATTCACTTGCTAGTGTATTTGTGTGTCAAAGACTCATTTGTAAGTGAAAATACAATTAGATATTAGATAATAATGAAAAACATTATTGCTATTTCCACTAAGGATCAGACAAAATAAAGTCCACAGCAAAGGACTTTCCCCTGTATCCTTAATTAAATATAGCAAAGGAGTATTAATTTAGTATAAATTCCAATTTATACTAACCATAGTCACATTCTTTGTGTTTCTCTCAATTTTTCTACAGAGTTAAAAGAATATGAGCCTAGTGCTATAAAATATATAATTGAAATCAGCAATTTATTACTCTGACCTCTGATTTTTTAAAGCAGAATGAAGAGTTAATGAGTTAGTAACTGTTGGGGATTGAATTTAACAAAAGGCATGTGTATGTCCCCAACCCCCGTCCCCTATGAACTCATTTGTAAATAGGACTTTTAAAAATGTTATTAGTTCAACTGACGCCCAAACTGAGCGAGGGTGGGCCTCAATCTGATATGACAGAAGTCCTTTCAAGTAAAGGAAGTTGGCTGCAAGAAAGAAGCAGCCAGAAGCTGGAAGTCAACAGAACCCAGAAAAGAAAAGAGAAGACTCTGTCGTGTGCATTACCATGGGACAGAAAAGGAAATCCAAAGATGGATCCCAGCCAGAGGATACTGCCCCACGTGGCAGCGAGCCTTCTAGGTTCTGAAATGATGAGCCAATAAATTCCTATCGGTAGGACAGCCAACCCATTGGGTGGTGTCTGTTTAGCAGCTAAAATGCCATATTGTTTACCCAATTGCTGCTCAGGTGACCCTCATAAAGATAGATGAAGCTTTATATGCTTTTAAAAAGATATACAATGTGAATCAGAGAAAGGAATTTGTTCAAAAGTCTATTACATAAAGAGGTTGCAAGGGTAGTTCAGTGGTAGATTTCTTACCTGTCATGTGTGGAGACCCAGGTTCAATTCACTACCCACCCCTCAAAAAAATCAACAAATGGTGCTGCAATGATGGGATACTCACATAGAAAAAGAATGAAATGTGACCCCCACCATACAGCATACAAAAAAAATTCTATTACATAACTAGACTGCCACACACCTCATGTATTTCATATTTAATCACTTCTACTTATGAACAAGTATTTTACTTTATAATATACATTCTTCAAAAGATATGCCAGCCCCTCCCTCACAGCTGTCAGAATGGAGTCCCAAGTGGCCTTCTGCTGGTCTCACTGCAGAATTCCATTCCTGGCCACTGAGAATAATCGCTGAGTAAACAGCCTGTCAACCCTTCCCTCCTACCATTTCTCTCCTTTATGTAACCCAGATCTGTGGCTCAGTTGCTTCCAAGCAATACCACTGAAGACTCAGGATGTCTCACTCAGAGAGAGCCATTTATGAAGATGCTACAGGGAGAGTGAGGGCAGGGAGGGGTGTCAGGGGAGCTAGGGGGGCTGACACACCTCCTGTAGACTGCCCATGGGACTTTACGTGGTGGGCTCCCAATCCCTGGAAACAGAGCTCCTTGTCTGAACCCTCACAGGACCTGGGGGCAGAGCTGAGTGCTTGCTCCCCAGAATCATGTCAGGAGAGGTAGAGGAAGATCATAGACTTCATGAAGCTTGGAACATGTAGGAGCTGATGTTGGACTTGGAAAAGGTCACTGGCCTAGTCTCAGCCTCCTGATTCCTAATCTCAGCGCCAACAGTAACTTGTTAACGTTATTCTGACCAAGTCACCCACCCTCTCTGAGCCTCAAAGAACTTTAGTGTTAGGCGCTAGCTCCGATGAGGGCGGGAAAGCGGTCCACACACATTTTTTTTTGGTCAGTATCTATCTGATGACAAATGCACAGATCCTTTGCCTCAGCAATTCCACTTCTAGGAATCCAGCCTAGAAATGTACTTGCATGTGTGCAAATTGACAAATGTACAAAGTTATTCACGGTTTGCAATGGTGAAAGATTGGAAATAACCTAAAGGTCTGTTAATAGAGAGCTTGATTAAACTATGGAACCCTCCCCATCCCCCCAATAAAAATGTTGTGCAGCTATTTTAAAATAGGAGACTAAACAAAAAATATGTTAAGCATGAAACCCAGTAAAATCTGTACATAGTACAGGAATCCTCCCCCCGCCACCTGTAAACCCATTACTGTATAAAGATCAAGGGGATGAGTTTGGGGTCAGAAAGACCTGGCTTTGATTCCTGGTCAGGCATTTACTATTTACTAACTGTGTGAACTCAGGCAAACTAGTCAACCTTTCTGAAGGTTACTGCCAGTGTTCCCAAGTGGGATAAAGTGCCTTAAAGTGAAGACAGCAGCTGTGATTGCTTTGCATGTTGACCAGAATTCAGGGAAGTGGGAATTTAGAGGGGCAGGTGATCGCAGTCCCTCTGGGAATCTGAATACCTATTGGAAAAGGTGCTGGAATACCCATTGAATTTGGGGTAGAGGTTTGAATTGAATCGCAATTTTCTTTCATACCTGCATAATTATGGAAACTACAATTTGGGAATATCCACTGTACTTATACATAATATTGCCCAAAGCTAGTATTTTTGCCTTGTGGAAGATTTTGTAGTGAAACTCTCCTTATAGGTTAGATTTGAATCTTATTATTAGCTAATTCAACCTCATTTCCCAGGAAACAATGGCAAATTGAGATTCATTATTGTAGAAACTAGAAAGCTTCCCCTGCTTTTAGTCTTTCTTCTCTCATCTTGTACCATTCTTGTATACATGACTTTTCTCCAATTATTTCCCCTAGACTACCTTTTACCCTAGTCAAATTGGCCAAAGGGAAAAAAATCCAACACTTAAAAAAAAAATCCTGTTTTCATGCTTTCCTTCACTTAGAATGCCCATCTTCCATCTCTTTTCCAAAATTCTATTGTTCTTCAAATTCCCGCTCAAAATACTACTGCTTCCATGAGGCTTTTATTTATTTATTTATTTTGTCTCAACGGACAAAGTTAATCTTATTTTTGAGCATACTTGTTTTTTTTTCCTCCACTACCTCACTTGATACATTCACCTTCGTAATATATTGATTCAGAAAAATGTCTTCCTGTTGCAGGGAGTGGGTGCTGGGCACACTCCCAGATCCCTTACCACCAGACTGGAGTGCTAGCTGCTGCAGCTGCTGGGTATGTTGGAGGCCAACAGCTCACTCCTGGGTCCCTCTCCTGACGTGACCACCTTGGTCAAGGTCCTGCCCCCTCCCTAAGGTCTGCTGGTATCTGATGCCCAATCCATGGGGGTGGGAGAATTCCATTGGCCTAGCTCTCCTGGGCCCTGCAGGGCCACCCCAGCTGCACAGCTTCCTTGAGGGTCCTCCTCCTGCAGTCTTGCTTCCTTCACACCACACGGATGTGGATCCTGAGGGCACACTCCAGGAAATGTTCACCTGTCTCCCAGGATCCCACCTCTTGCTTATCAGAGTTTACAGGAGCGCTTCACGTGAAGTGGAGGTATCAAGAACATGTCTGCTGAATGAACAGAACAAAGGTTCTTGGTCCTTTCCTTTACGCAACAACTAACATCAGTAAGGAATCCAATCCTAGGCTTCTTCAGGTGATGGATTTTAGTGCAAGCTGTTAGAGGTTTCAGCTAGGAGACTGGGCCTTTTATTCCTAGGGAGAATGCAACAAATAATGAATTAAATTAAACACATGTAATCTACAGGTGGAGAAGCTGAGGCTGAGAATGGTTAAGAAACTCATCTGGGATCACATTGAGGTTCCCCAGGCCGTTTCATGTAGAGGGTGTGACTCTGGGTCTCCTAATGTCTTGATTCTAATTGGATCATTAGAGAAAATATTGGAAACTTTTAGTTCCGCATTGGTCTCAGGTTTTAGAACCCTAATTTGCCACTGAGCTAAGCATCAAACATTCCTTGTTGAAGTACCTGGCTGGATGGCTTCTCCTGGGTCTTCACTACCCGTCTGCTCTCTGGAACATGTACACTCTTTTGAGTGGCCTTCAATGGTAGATTTGAGAACTTCCTTTGAAATCAGGCTATGAGTGACTCTGTCTCAGCTTCCACGGTAGATTCCTGCAGCTTCAGGCTAGGAGAGCCTCAGTGTGCAGCAGAAACGCACTGCTCTCCTATATGAGTCACTCTTGATGTTTCAGGCTTTCTTATGTGGCAGTCCAGTGCTAGGGTGGAGCCCCAAGATGGTGGGAGAAATGGGGAATAAATTTAATAGAGTTCAGGTTTCTGTCTACAGTCCTATAGTCCCAAAACCATGTTTAGAATTCCTGATGGACTTGCCAAAGGCCAGCATAGTAACCTGGCAGGGACACCCGGAAAATGGATGTATGCATTAATCTATCCCAAGAGAGCTGATTCACTGAACTTACTCCCTCCATCTTCCTCTGGGGTAAGGGAAGCATCCTCTGAAGTGAGGAGGCTACATCTGTTTGCCAGTAGTGGGCATTGTTTCCCACCAACCTAGGTGTGAGATTACAGAAGGAACAGGGTCTTTCCTTCCGGTTTGGGAGGATGCATTGCAAACAGTGATCCCCTGCGGAAGATGTGAATAGCAACGTGATGTCTGTTGTGGGTTTGGTGATATTCAGGAGAAATGGATGATACCTTTTACTGACATATGCTATATGTTTGTCCGATCGCTTCTTTGAAGTTCCCAAAGCTTAAAAAAAAAAAAGTAAACTCTATTATGGGTATTTATAGAAAAAATCCTTCAATAACATTTTAGGGACTATTAAAGGTTATTATTGAGAGAAACTGCTGCATATCTAAAAATAGAAGAGTGACATCAATTGGTTATATACCTACCAAATAGGGCTGTTGATGAAATCAAATCAGAGAATAAATTTGAACTAATTTTTGAATAGAATCATGTGTAGGCTTGACTGAAAGACAATTACAAGAGCAAAAGAGACAGAAGAAAAACAAATTAACACAGGTTGCTAGAAGGTGATAAAATAGGCCAGGGCCCTCATTGTCTGTGAATTATGTGTAAATCCCCCTTTCCATTTTAATGGGTTTCTCTCCACAGGTCAGGTAAACCAACCCTTTCATTAAAGAGTTTAACATACGTGCCCCTCGCACTGTGTCCCCTCCTGAAGTCAGGTGTCGGAGGAAGCAAGTACAGAAACAGCCTCGAAATCTCAAGGGGACATTTAGAAAAATGATATGCATGATGATAGGAAATGAGTTTTGAAATTAAGAGCATCATGGGGAAGTGCATAATTCAGTCATAGGAACAGGCTAAAAACGGCTATTGAAAAGTTGATTCGCTCATTGTTTAGTGCCAGATCCAAATGTAATTGCAGTGGAGAAATTAACATTATCGCAAAGCAGTTTGGAAAAACTGAGTCTTGGCCAATTTGTTTTTCTACATCTATATAACATTAGCTAACATGAGTCAGGTGGTAATATTTTATAGGCTCTGCTTACTTAGTGCCTTTAGATGAAAAGTAAAAACTTTATTCATACAGACATAGATATCTTTAGCTCTGTGACATCAAAGATATCACCTAAGTACCTTAGGGTTTTTGCTAATATAAAATGTGTTTTTTGACTGGGCTTCAGGTGAAAAAAGCAGCCATTTGCCTATTGCACTGGTTTTGGGTGAAAAAAAAAAAGTTTGCCTAGTAGGGTTTCATGAGGTGGAAGGTAGAGAGTGAGGATCCTTTCATTGTGCAGCGGGGTGCCTGGGCCGTCTGCCATTCCATAATTGAGGGATCAGACCTGGGGGGACCACACAGTCTTGTGTTTGGCTCTTTCCTCCTTGGCTGGTCAGCTGCCCCCCTAGTCCCATGCCAGTACCTTAGCTTGGTCTTCCAGAAGTCCCTGAGACTAGGATTTCTGTGAATGTGACATTTGGAAGTGTTCCCAGGAAAAAGTGGGAGAAGAATGGGGAAGGAGAACAGGGAAGGGCAAGAGGTTGAGCTAGGAGGCAATGTTAGTTAGGGTCCTTGGAGGGAGACCCTGGCTCAATCCACAGTGAGCTCTGGAGACATTACTGGTCCCACTTGGGCTTGTTCGGATTGGGGATGAGGGGGCAGGGGTAGTTATACTCCCAGTCCTGTGCAATGGTCAGGGAGCCTGGGGAAGGGGATGCTACCTCCGGGCACTTCTGGTGAGGACAGGCTCTGGCACCCTCCTAGGAAGTGGAAGTGCTGAGAATGCCCCAGAGAAGTTCACACGAAATGGTTCAAGGGATCCACGTTGATCAGCTGTGCATCTTCTCCAGCTGGTCTCAGCTTGGTCCATCCACCTGCCCTCTGGCTGGAATTTCCAGACCCAAGCCGACCCTCTGAGTCTTCTCACTGGCCAGCCAGTTACCCAGTTCTTCCCATTGGTGATGGTACATGGGGGGTC
>PVIY010060697.1:0-11520 GCA_004026745.1 Myrmecophaga tridactyla | reverse complement strand
TCTGTTGATAAAGTAGATAAAAGGGGCATCAGACACAAGGTTTTCACAATCACACAGTCACACTGTGAAAGCTATATCATTATACAATCATCTTCAAGAAACATGGCTACTGGGACACAGCTCTACATTTTCAGGCAGTTCCCTCCAGCCTCTCCATTACATCTTGAATAACAAGGTGATATCTACTTAATGCATAAGAATAACCTCCAGGATAACCTCTCAACTGTTTGGAATCTCTCAGCCATTGACACTTTATTTTGTCTCATTTCTCTCTTCCCACTTTGGTCAAGAAGGTTTTCTCAATCCCTTGATGCTGAGTCTCAACTCATTCTAGGGGTTTTCTCAATCCCTTGATGCTGAGTATCAGCTCATTCTAGAATTTCTGTTCCACATTGCCAGGAAGGTAACTCCCCTGGGAGTCATGTCTCATGTAGACAGGGGGAGGGTGGTAAGTTTGCTTGTTGTGAGGGATTGAGAAAACCTTCTCTACCAAAACAGGGAAGAGCGAAATGAGACAAAATCATGTCAATGGCTGAGAGATTCCAAGCAGAGTCAGGAGGTTATCCTGGAGGTTGTTCTTACACATTAAATAGATTTCACCTCTTAGTTAAGGCATAACAGAGAGGCTGGAGGGAAGTACCTGAAAATGTAGAGCTATGTTCCAATAGCCATGTTTCTTGAAGGTGATTGTATAATGATATAGCTTTCACAATGTGATTGTGTGATTGTGAAAACCTTGTGTCTGATGCTCTTTTTATCTACCTTAATAACAGATGTAAAACATATGGAATAAAAATAAATAACAGGGGGAACAAATGTTAAAATAAACATGTGAGGGCATTTTTTTTTTTTTACTTTTTTTGTTGTATAGTATAACATATATACAAAGCAAAGAAATAAAAAAGCAATAGTTTTCAAAGCACTCTTCAACAAGAAGTTACAGGACAGATCCCAGAGTTTGTCATGGGCTACCGTACCATCCTCTTACATTTTTCCTTCTAGCTGCTCCAGAATATAGGGGGCTGGATGGTTTAAATATTTTTTTATCATCACAATCGACTTTTTTCCTTTTTGTGTGTGAAAAATAACATATATAAAAAAGAATTTCACATCCCAGCTTCAGCAAAACATGGATTGTAAGTAGTACAATATGGCAACCAAATACACAACCCCTATATATATTCATAAGGAATTACAGTATGTTTGGGAATTTCAAAACTCAACAGATGAACATGAAATTTCAAATATGCAACATAGGCACAAAATAGATTCACTACTCTTTTTAATTTGGGAAACAGACTAAGCAACCTAATGATATACTAATATTAAAATACTATGATACCAGCAAACTCTAAGAATCTTAATAAGATGAAATACAAAGGTGCAATAGTAGGGCAATATTGGTTTGAAAATATAAGGAAATTGTGCACTTTTTCTATTACACAGCATTTCTTCTTACACTGTCATCCTAATTCTTTCCAGTTATCAGAAGCTTACCTTTGCTTTGTCATCTAATAGTGATCAACTTTCCAGCTAACGTGATGCACCACTTGAGCTATTTGTTGAGCTGGACAGGGTAGCCTATTTAGTAGAACCTTAAGCATCATCTTACCAGGCTGGCCAGGACATATCGTCGCTCAAAGAGTCACGTGAATCAGCTGCTACATCTTCAAGAGCAATTTCTGGAGGCTCCCAACTTTCAATCTCGTCTGTTTTTATATAGACCATACGTTCTGTATTAAAACCAAAATTGTCCCAAAATCCAGATTTCTTCTCTGCCTTCAACTCTTCCTTTAATCATAAATGAGTTCCTTCAGACTTGGGAGATTGACAGTTTTTGAGTGCTTTATCATCCTCATTAAACAGAGAAGCCACTTCCTTCCAACTTCAGGAACCCGCTCCTGAAGCTCAGAGGTCGACCAGTAGTCTTACAGTTTACTTTGCTCTTGTAGTTTCCACGTGTTCTAGGGCGGGGTCTCCGGGTGTGGGGGTCTATCTCCCTTGTCCTCCCTCTCCTGGCCAGCGGGTTTAGGACTCCAGTTGCCCCCAGCGCGGGCAACCTCGCGGAGGATTCTGTTTCCTTGGCAGCGGTGCCTTAAAGCATATCCAGGATTTCATGTACTTTCACTATTGACAAATGATGTATGTACCTCTCATAATACTTTGAAGATAAAACCTAAGCACCACACCATGGGTAAAAGACTGATTTCTACAAGGCAAAAGCAAAAGACCTGGCTCTTAAGTCTAGTAAGTCTCGTTTAATCAGCAAGACGAACCCCCCCTTTTTGGTCTTTTTACATAAAGTGTACTTCTTTTTCCTGTGGAATTGTTCACCGTCTGGATTTGGTGGGCTGTGTAACTACCCTTCGTGTTTCCTCTGAGCTGGTAGTGACATCTACAGGCTTCATCACGTTCGATTTAATTTTCTTCTCGTGTATTTTGTGGGTAGGGCTCTGTACTGCCTGTTAAGCACATTACACATCGTGTCTGGTTATTCAGTTATTCATACGGTAAAAAATCGTCAGTAGATTCAGGGGATGTCAGCACGTCCCAACAAACTTTCACCTAATAGTTTCAGGGGCCATCAATTATTGTTTTGTTTGTTTGGTTTTTAATTAGGGAAGTTATGGGTTTACAGAAAAATCTTGCATAAAATGCAGGGTTCCCCTATACCCCCTTATTAATACATTGTATTGGTGCAGTACATTTGTTACATTTGATAATTGTACTATTCACTATACTCCATGATTTAACTTAGGGTTCACTGTTTGTGCAGTTCTATGGATTTTTTTTATTTTATTTTAATTTTTATTCTAGTAGCATATAACAACCTAAAATTTCCTCCTTTAACCCATTCAGACATACAATTCAATGTTGTTAATTCACAAATTTGTGCTGCCATCACCACCATCCATTGCCAAAATCTTTCCATTGTCTCAATTATAAATTCTGTACATTTAAAAATTTGTTAACTTTTGCATTTATATTCACAGAGCATAGTTTTCCGAAGTTGTCCTTTTTCATCATTGTCCTCATTTAGTCATCAAGGTAATGAATTGAACATGGTTCCTCCTGCTTTCTGAAGGATTGGGTAGGGTTGGTATTCTTTCTTTTATAAGTGTTTGGTAGAATTTATTAGTGAAGACATCTGGACTTAGAGATTTACATTTTTGTAGTAGGCATAAGGCTATCCATATTTTGCTTTTCTTCTTGGTCAGCTTTGGTAATTTTTGTTTTTCAAGGAAGTTTTAATTTCATCCAGTTCAGAAATCATCATGAAGTTGTCCATAATGTTCTCTTGTAAAGCTTTTTGTGCCTCTGGAGTCTATAATGACTTTTCCCTCAAAAATCCTAGAACTCATTAACTTGTGTTTCCCTTTACTTGTTCTGTGTTTAGACAGCCTACAGGTTCATTCATTTTGGAACTTAAGTTCAAAGTGGGTGATTTTTGAGTTGACCAGGAAAACATTTGACCACTAGATGGCAGAAACACGCAAGCTATTTTTTGTTTGTTTGTTTTTGGAAGCAGCCCTGACAGATTTGCCGGGAAATGGGAACCACCCGAGGGGGAGCAGAAGGGTGGGGGGTCCCAAGCTCCTAGGAGGAGGAGAGAGGAAAGGGATGCTTACATGTCTAGGTCCAAAGTGACATGGGGTGCGGTTTTTCCTCGGGTGTGCAACACAGGCTAACTGTAACTGGCTAAAATGTCCTTCTTTGGGTTGTTTTGTTTCTTTGCTTGTTTGTTTTTAATATTTGTGTTGAGAAATCACACACATACCTTCTATACATGGTGTACAATCAATGGCCGACAGTATCATCACATAGTTGTGTATTCATCACCATGATCATTTTTTCGAACATTTGCATCTCCCCAGAAAAAGAAATAAAAAAGAAAAAACACATACACACCATATCCCTTACCTCTCCCTCTCATTGACCACTAGTATTTCCATCTACCCAATTTATTTCAACCTTTGTCTCCCCTATTATTATTATTATTATTTTATTCATCTGTCCATTCCCTGGATAAAAAGAGCATTAGACACATGGTTCTCACAATCACACAGACACACTGTAAAAGCTATATAATTATACAATCATCTTCAAGAATCAAGGCTACTGGAACACAGCTCCACAGTTTCAGGTACTTCCCTCCAGCCTCTCCAATACATCATAAACTAAAAAGGGATATCTATATAATCGATGTCGAGGGAAGCAAGCAGGCCAGAAGCATTTCTTAGCAAAACTGGCCAACTTTAACAGTTGGGCAGGGAGTTGCCCTTTGGGTTAATCCTCCTGCCGAGCCGACAACCTCCTGGGGGAATCCCGTTAGGGAATGCGTGCTCCTTGGAGCTAGAGAGAACTAGAGAATACGCCAGCCCATTTCCAGGGGAGGTGGGAAAAGGGTGAGCCTGTGCCAGAGGCGGGTGCTGCTGCTCACGTCCCTCTGTGGGGAAAGGTCTGTCACTGCTGTAGATCCGGGCAGCCGAGGGGGCCGGGCTACCCCCAGAGGGAGGCCCGCGTGGGTTGTAATCTGACCCAACCCGGTATTGTAGTTGTCCCGCTGAGGTCATCAGGTCGGGAACCTCTCCGTCCTCAGGGTCCAGCAGAACCTCTTATGCATCTTGGGGCTCTCCTTTAAGCAGGAGCCTGGCTGTGGGTGGTTTCTTTGGCTGGGGGAGGAGGGGGATATTTCTTCTGAGAGTAACTCTGATCTAGGCCAGATGGGGCTCATTTTCAGAATTAATGAGCTGACTGTGAGTTTGTCCCATGGACTTCTATTCCATCCAGGCCACCCATGGCCTCTTGAATTGTTTTAGCCAAGCAGGAAGGAAGATGTGATTCCAGTAGGACCCCCTCTGAGGAACAGCTGGGAGGACTCAGAGCTCGATCGGGCCTTCCCTGGCCTGGCGGAGCCATCCAGCCCCAGGCTGCGTGCTGCATGCTGCCTGCTAAGCCCACTCCAGCATCCCCAGCTGACACAGAAGACCTGTGGCCTTCGTTCAGGTTTACCATTGACAGTCTGCCTGGGCCATTGGCAGGCCTCGTGTAGGGTGGGCAGCGGCCGTCCAAGCCATAACAATCCACAAGGTGTAGGTGGGCCGGCGTCTTTGGGTCACATCCCCTTTGCGCTCCACTCACGCAGAGTCCCTGATCGGGCGCCATTTCTCCCCCCTGCGCTACAGCAACCAGTTGCTTGATTTAACTGCAGTTAGGCGGTGCTCATCCCCCACCAAATACCTTCTCCAAGCACACCTTAAACATTTGGTTTTGGGGTGAGGTCCTTAAGGAGAAATGGGGCAAGAGCAAGAAGGGGTTTCCCTCTCCAAATCAAGTCGCCCCTCCTTCTTTTGCCCCTCCCTTGTGCTTTCTCCGTCTTACCGTTTTACAGGTGGTTACTGACAAAACAAAGAGTAAATCTTCCTGATCATAACCATGGGGGTGACGGCCTCTGTACCCCCATTTACCTACTTGGGATTCTCCCCTCCATCTCAAATCTCTTCTGGGAGTTGGCGCCCTTAATCTCTATGTGGTGTCCTGATTGGAAATGGCTGCAGATAGGTCTCGGCGGGGGGTTGGGTTTGAGATGGGGACCTCTTTCAGAGTGGAGGGAGGGGCAGTAATATAAACCTCTTTGCCCTTTGTTACTTTAAGTAACTTTTTTTTCTTTCTTATTCTTTTAATATTTTTATTGACCAAACATAACAACATACAAACACAAACATTCTTAACATATGAACATTCCATTCTTGGTATATAATCAGTGACTCACAATATCATCACATAGTTGTATATTCATCACCATGATCATTTCTTAGCATATTTGCGCCACTCCAGAAAACGAAAGAAAAGGAAAACAGAAAAAACTTTTCTTTGGCTGGCTCAGTGCACCTCCTGGAAGGTGCTCAAATGACAGCAGTAAAAGCAAGCCAGCTGTTTCCAAGGAGTCTCCCCCAAATGCATCTTGGAGACTGGCCACACCCTGCCCTTTCTGCCTTGTGACCCATTCACCTGTCACAGCAGTCCCCAGGCAGGGGATGTCCTCCCAGAGTCACAGCCCACCTGGGTCCACAGGTGTGCACCTATCTCCTCTTTTAACTCAAGCCCACGGATCTTAAAAAACAACCAGCCTCTACCTCGTGGGGTACCCAAGTGAGCTGGCCCACCTCCCTCCCTGGGCAGCTCCACACCTGACCCCAAATTCACTTCGTGTATTGGTGCCACCAG
The DNA here is from genome assembly GCA_004026745.1 of Myrmecophaga tridactyla. Taxonomy (NCBI): domain Eukaryota; kingdom Metazoa; phylum Chordata; class Mammalia; order Pilosa; family Myrmecophagidae; genus Myrmecophaga; species Myrmecophaga tridactyla. Next base: position 5,292 of record PVIY010060697.1, on the reverse strand, counting down.
GCTAATGAGCCCCGGAGAGAGATCCATTAAAGGACACCAGCTAAACAGTATATAGCAATGTCTTGCCAAACGGACACGGGGGACTTCCAAATTTTGAGTGCAAATCACCTAAGACCTTCTGGGATCGTTTTGCCAATTGATTGCCCTACGGAGCGATTGGAACCCGGGTGTAAACCGTCTCCACCGCTTCCCACTTGCAGCGAGTTGGACTTGCAGGATTTCAGAAATGACCGCGAAAAGACTTGACCACTAGATGGCAGCAACACACAAGCCATTTATTGGAGCCCTGCTTTGACGGATTTGCTGTGGGTGGGGCAGAAGAAGGGGGGATATCCCGGACCCCCAAGGGGAAGAGAAGGAAGGAAGGGGGGTCCTTCTACACTTGGCGAAGGTCAACTGCATGGTAGGGTTTCTTTAAGTGCAGGTCTAAGGGCAGATGCGAGTGCAATATTAAAGCAAGTTAACTCTGGATAAATATTGCTTCTTTGGGCTGTTTTTAAAACAATTGGATGTGCAGGAATTTGAGTTCATCATTGGTGGATTTTTCTAAGAGGTCAAGGTCGCTTTGAAGAAGTGAACAGCACCACAGGGCCACTACACAGAGGTCATTGCTGACTCATTTATAGAACAGGGAACCACTTTGGTTTTCTTTTCTTTTTATTTTTTAGTTGTGTGTATTTTCTAGTTCCGTGATTTGTGCTTTCTTTCCTTTACTTTTTTTTTATGATAAGGTCAAATTTAATCTGCCAAAGATACAAGTTGGATCTGTAGAGCATGTCTTGCCTGGATGCTGCACGTAAACGGGAGGTTTCTCGACATGGTAGATGGGAAGGGTTAAAAACGGGCCGTGGCAAGGTGGGTGACAAGGGGCAGGGGAGGGCGGAGAGGAAGCCCTGTCAGAGGAGACTAGCCAGGGCTGAGCCTTGCTCCCTGTGTCCGGGAGCACGGCCCCCAGGGGCAGCCCCTGTCATGATGAGCAGCAGAGGAGAGCACCCAGGCAGCAGGCTGGGGCTGGTTGCCAGAAGCTGGTCAACAGCATCCCTGGCACAACCACCCACTAACATGCAGTCTTCCTACAAACGGAGGCTCTCCTTATCCCACCTCCCAGGCACCCCCCACAAGGGCTCTGAATTCTAAAACTAGCAAAAATATTCAATTGGTCACATATGAAATGCTTTCCTGCATTTTTCTGTCCCAAAGATAGCAGCTGCCCCTCCCCCAACCCCAGACCCCTGCACCCACCATCCCCCAAAGGATTTCTGTGCCAAGATGAAGACAAGGCTCCAGGCCACTGGGCTCCGGGCCTGAGGGGCTGCTGCCAGCAGAGGTCCCTGCAGCATGGCCCAGGGCGCCGCATCTCCTCTCCCCCAGGCCAGGTGTTGAGGAGCATTCTTTTTCCTGATGAAGTCGCATCATCTTTTGCTTTCCTCTCCTCCTCTATCTTCCTGGCAGCCTCCGCCCACTGTTCCCGGATGATTGCCAGCTGGGCTAGCTCAGCCTTGGCCTGCTCTGTCTTCCCAGCTAAATGCATCTTCACATAAAGCTCGTTTGCTTTCCGCTTCTCAATTTCTTCTCGTTCTCTCCTGGAAAGCTCCTTCAGCCTGTCCAGATCCAAATGTATGCTACCAGGTTGGAGCTCTCGAAGTCGATGAGCCCTCCCACTCCTTTGCAGTCTTACTGGTATCATCTTCTCTCTCCTTGCTTTCGTCTGAGTCTACAGACTTCTCTTTTGGGGGGGTCACCTGCAGCCCCTCTCCACTCTCTTCTTGCTTCTCTTCTTCCCTGGCCTTCTGTTTTTCAGCCTGGAGCTGTGCGTCAGTCTCCTCAGGCCCCACCTTTGTGGCCTCTCTTTCTTCCTCCTTTAGGCATCTCAGCTATGGAAGCTGCTGCGGTGGTACCTTGAACTCCTTTACTTATTTTTTTAACTCATTTGAATGTGTTTTTCTTTTTCTAGTTCCTTAATTAGACTTTGAACCTTCTTTCTTTTCTAACAAACATTTAAAGCTGTAAATTTTCTCTGAGCCCTGGTTGTAGCTGCATCCCACACATCTTTATAGTGTATTGTGATTATGATGAGGTTAAGTTTTTTGTGTGATCCATTTCAGCCCATGGGTTTCTTAGAAGTGCATTGGTTAATTTCTAAATATTTGGGATATTTTATTAAAGAATTGCTTTAGTTCGAGAACATACCCTGTATGATTTTGGTCTTTTAAATGTGTTGAGTCTAGTTTTTATGACTTAGCATGTGCTCAAAGTTTGTAAATATTCTGTGTATTTGAAAAGAATGTGTATTTTGCAATTTGAGGTATATTGCTCTACAAATATAAATCAGACTTTTTTCATTGATTATATCCTTAAATGATATTCCACTTCATCTATTACCGAGGGACGAATGTTGAAATATACAAATCTCATCGTGGATTTCTCTATTTCTCCTTTTAGTTTGCTTTTGCTTTAAGTGTTTTGAAGTACATGCGAATTTAGGATGAATTCTTCTTGAATTTATCCTCATTATTATGAGGTGTACCTCTTTATCTCTAATAACCAACTGTCTTAAAGTCTAATATGCCTGATGGAACTAAGGCCACTCTGGTTTTCTTACAATTACTGTCTTCATATCTTTTTAAAAAATCCTTTCATTTTAACCTGTTTTCCTATTGGTTAGGCCTAATGGCATCTGTGCTGTTGCTAAGGCTTCTCATTGTACTTGAATCAATGAACCAAGCAAGCTGGAAAAGGTCATAGCCACCTTAAGGAAAAAAGAACTGGCTCTCTAAGATTGATCATCATGGCCTTTTGAGTGTGTTTTCTTGACCTGGTTTGGGAACTTAGGCTTCCTGATTCCAAAGCGTCTTACAAGGACTCTTTTTCTGTTTGTTTGCTTTTCTCGGCGGGGGGAGGAGGCCGGTGGTGGGGTATGAGTCTTCATCTTGGCACAAAAATCCAGTCAGAGGTCTCCAGGGTGGCAGGCAAGCATTCTATCACTCACTCAACTTGCACCCTCTGACAAGGACTTTCTTTTCTTTTTTTGAGCACAAACTCTTTGAGTTTTTTGGTTTTTTTTTAATTTGCATATGGGCAGGAGGCACAGCAGGTTGGAGCTCTGCCTGCTGAGCCACGGCAGCTGCCCTCTTTGAGTTTTTTAACTGCAAGTATTAAAAGGTACATACACATTTTTTTCTCTTCCAAGTTCTTTAACTACCAAAATAATCTTTACAGACTAAAAAGACTATAAAATGTGTTCAACTAATAATTCATTAAATTTACCTGCCAACATACATTCTGTATGGAGTCTATGAAATGATATTTTGAGAGTTTATTTACACTCATTGAAAGCATATGGTTTAAACCTTACAAGTAATCCCAGGCTCCTTAAACTCACAACATACATATATTTCAAGATGAAATAGATGCCCATTTTCTTCAAAAGTAATTTTCTACTACTTTTTCATAAAAGTATAAAAAAGACTTAGCATTCATAGTTTTTACAATATTGAACTCAAACCAAGATTTTTTTTGACGAAAGAAAATCACTTTCCAAAAAGTTAAAAAGACATCACAGAATAATGTGATGTTAAACCAAATAGTCTCATCACTATAAAGTATTTTACTTTTAAGAAATATTGTGCAGAATTTGCTTTTAAACCTGACTTTTATGCTAGATCTCAATTGTTTGTATGTTATGTAAACATACCAGATTTAATCCAAGACACTCATATTTACGCTGTAGACTTTTATATGAGACCGGTTTGCCATATACACTATCATACAGTAATTGCAGAAATAGCAAAAGGCAATCTTTATGAAACACAAAAAGAAAATCTTTTAAAAAGGTAACCAATTTCGCCCTAATTTTCTGCAAAACTCACTTCTTCCTCCTTCTTTTCTGCTTAATGGTACCTTTTAAAGCATGTCATTAAACAAAGATATTTTTATCACTTTTCCTTAAGATAGCCTTTTACATGGCTGCTTTCTTTTCTGATACACTGAATTTATTAAAAGACTCCAAAATTAGACTCTGAAGTAGTTTCTGATTTTTTTGCCCCTTTTTTAGGTTCCTCTAGAATTACTTTCCTCAGACAGATGTGACTCTGAGAACATAAGGAACCAGAACGAATGATACAAGCAATGTGAAACTTGTACCATTCAAAAGGTATAAATATATTAATAAGTTCTTTGAACTTTTCGTTTAGGACAAGAAGTCAGAAAAACTTTCTGAATGTAAACATAAAAATAGAGCACATTTATCAACAATAGGAAAACTCATAACCTTACAGTAACAACATATTTAATCTTACAGAATAACATAACCAAAAGCATTAGAAATTCATTGTCTGATATTCCGATGAATTTTATTCTGAAAACATACAATAGAAACATACCATTAACGTACAACAAAATATGGCATTTATTTCACAGGGAAAAAATAAGTTTCATTACAAGAACAGAGCTGCTGGATTTTAGCTTTGATTAAATTTTACAGATATACTTTTGAAGATAAAAAAGCAAAACAAAATTCCCCTTAAAATAGAAGTCTTTATATAGGTAATCCATTATTAATACTTTTTATGCTCTTACAACGTAAAACATTTAGAAACATCTGAACTGTAGAAAGTTTGACCAGTTAGTCTTTTTGGCCTGAACATATTGTAAATTCCCTTTAGAGAATCACTTTAATATTTTCAGCCTGACCCAGTCAGTCCAATATGGATGGAGCAATTCTATTTATTTTTCTTCTTAGGTGGTTCATCCTAGGAGCTGCTGCTGGAGGAGCTGGCATCTGAGCCTGAATCAGAGGAGGAGGAAGAGCTTGTGGAGAAAGCTGAAGGTGATGGACTAGAACTTTCATCAGCGTCGCTATCGAGGAGGATGAGGTAGAGTTCCTTCGCTTTCTGATGAAGAATCACTGGCTGAACCGTCACTGCTGTGGCTACTGGAACTGGCCACACTCTTGGACCTTTTTTCCCTTGGTCTTTTTTTCTACATGAGTTTCTCCAATGCTTTGTTGTAATAATACTGTTTTCTTTTTCTTTCAAAGCTTTCTTTAGTTCTGCTGTTCTTGAAGGCCGATGTAGGTATTTTCTTTTTCCTATGCATTCGTAAGTCCACTGTCCGATTTCTAAGCATTTTTGACATCTTACGTGTCGCTTATTTGCTTCCGCCTGTCCCCGGGCTGGGAGCCAGTGCGTGGCAGCCGCCATCTTAGCGCGGCTCTGGACAGCCACGCGGGGTCTTGGGAAACTCCTCAGAGGGGGCGGGGTCTTCGAATCCAGCAGCCGCGGGGGATCTTGG
>PVIY010060696.1:0-11521 GCA_004026745.1 Myrmecophaga tridactyla | reverse complement strand
CTCTGTCATTTGGACCATATAATCCAGCAGACTCAATAGTGCTGGAAGTTTCAGTAGCAAAGAGAGATGCTGTCTAGAGCCTTTGGCAGTCCCCTATAGGAGAGTCAAAATGCAGACCCTTAGGATTTTCGAGCAAAGTCTTACCACCTGCTGCAGAAACCTATTTTCCTTTTGAGAAACAGCTTTTGGCCTGCTACTGGGCCTTAGTAGTGACTGAACACTTAACCATGGTCCACTGAGTTATTATGAGACCTGAGTTGCCTATCATGAGTTCGGTGTTGTCTGACCCTCTAAGCCATAAAGTTGTATATGCACAGCAGCACTCCATCATAAAATGGAAATGATATATACAAGATAGAACCAGAGCACTTCCTGAAGGCACAAGGAAGTTACAAGAGGAAATCACCCAAATGCGCATGGTCTGCACATCTGCCACATCACCTTCTCCTTCACAAACCAAAGCTATAGTCTCATGGGAAGTTCCTTATAGTGCATTGACTGAGGAAGAGAAAACTCAGGTCTGGTTTACAGCTGCTGCTGCATGATATGCAGATACCATCCAAAAGTGGACAGCTGCAGCACTCCAACCCCATTCCAGGATGTCCCTGAAAGACAGCGGTGAGGGGAAATCCTCCCAGTGGGGGGAACTTTAAGCAGTATACCTAGTTGTTCATTTTGCTTGGAAGGAGAACTGGCCAGAGGTGTATTTGTATGCTGACTCATGGACTGTTGCTAATGGTTTGGCTGGATGGATGGTCAGGGACTTGGGAAGAGCATGATGAGAAAATTGGTGACAAAGAGGTCTGGGGAAGAGGTGTGTGGGTAGGCCTTTCTGAGTGGGCTAAAATCATGAAGAAATTTGTGTCCCATATGAATGTGCACCAGAGGGTGACTTCAGCAAAGGATTTAATAATCAAGTGGATAGAATGACCTGTTGTGTGAATACCACTTAGCCTCTTTCCCTAGCAACTCCTGTCATTGCCCAATGGGCTCATGAACAAAGTGGTCATGGTGGTAGGGATGGAGGTTATGCATGGGCTCAGCAACATGGACTTCCACTCACCAAGGCTGATATGTCTACAGCCACTACCTTGTGCCCAATCTGCCAGCAGCAGAAACCCATGCTCTGCCCCCAATATGGCACCATTCCCCAAGGTTATCAGCTGGCTACAGGATGGCAGGTTGATTACATTGGACCACTTCCATCATGGAAGGGGCAGTTATTTGTTCTAATTGGAATAGACACATCTCTGGATATGGGTTTGCTGTTCCTCCACGCAATGCTTCTGCCAAAATTACCATCTGTGGACTTATAGAATCCCTTGTCCATTGTCATTGTATTCCACTCAGCCTTGCTTCTGATCAAGGAACCCACTTCACAGCAAATGAAGTACACATGCTTATGAATTCTCTGGTCTTTACATGTTCCCCATCATCCAGAGACACCTGGATTGATAGGACAGTGGAATGTCCACCAAACTCAGGTATGGTGCCAACTAGGTGGCACTATCTTGCAGATCTGGAGTTATGTTCTCCAGGAGGCTGTGTATGTTCTGAATCAGCACCACTGTATGGTGCTGTTTCTCCCATAGTCAGGATCCATGAGTCCAGGAATCAAGGGGTGGAAATGAGAGTGGTACCACTCACTATTACCCCTAGTGATCCACTTGGAAAATGTTTGCTTCCTGTCCCTGCCACCTTGAGCTCTGCTGATCTACAGGTTTTAGGTCCAGTGGGGCAAGTGCTTCCACCAGGAGAAACAACAGTGATTTTTTTAAACTGGATTGCCGCCTGGTCACTTTGGGCTACTCATGCCCCTGTATCAACAAGCCAACAAGGGGATTACTTTACTGGCTGTGATTTATCCTGACTTTCAGGTAAAATAGGACTGCAACTACGCAATGGAGAAAAGGAAGAGTTTTCCTGGAATACAGGAAATCCTCTAGGGTGTCTTTTAGTACTACCATGCCCTGTGATTAAAATCAATGGAAAGCTGCAACAACCCTATCCAGGCAGGACTACCAATGGCTCTGAAACTTCAGGAATGAAGGTTTGGGTCACCCCACCAGGCAGAGAACCACAGCCAGCTGACGTGCTTGCTGAGGGTAAAGGGAACATGGCATGGGTTGTGGAAGAAAGTAGTGATAAATATGAACTACGGCCACGTGATCAGTTACAGAAATGAGGATTATAGTGGTATGAATATTTCTTCCTTGCTTTGTATTTAGTATCTGTGTATTTATACATAAATCAAATGTCTCTTTTTACTCTTTATTTTATCTCTTTTATCATATGACATAAGTTGTTTTGTTCATGTTATAGTATTTAAGTTGTAAGATATCAAATTAAGAGTGAATATTACCCAAGGACTTGCATGCTGTTCTGGAAAGATTTAATTCACTTCTGGTTGTATGTGGGACAGTTGAATATTGTTAGGTGAGGAAAAAATGTGTCTGTTATTGTTTTCAATTTAGAAATTAAGTATAGTTCAAGGTGATGTGTATAGCTGCTGTGTCGACAAGAGGTGGCCTGCATGGTCAAGTTCATGTGTCAACTTGGTCAGGTGGTGGTGCCTGGTCATCTCGTTGGGCAAGGGCTGGCCTGTCTGTTGCTATGAGGACATTTCTTGTACTTAAATTGGGACCAGGAAGAGAAGGTAAGGGTGAGACTGAGGAGTTTAAAATGAGTAAGAGTCATTATGGGAGTGACAGATAGGCTGGGGTACTAAGAAGGGGTGAGGAAGAAATAAGGATTATAGCAGGTGGTATTGACTTCATTCGGTCTGATGAAAATCAGACCTGGTCTCCCAGATCTTGGATTAGCTCTCTATATCAGATGCCATCTACTTTTGGGTGGCTTCAGACCACCAGTAAGTATTTATTGTACAGGCCTGGTCCCATGTCTTGGTCATCTACCTCAAATGCTGACTACTTCTGGGTGGCTGTGCTGTTTTGAAATTGTTATGTACCACAGAAAAGCTATGTTTTCTAATCATAATCTAATCTTTTGGGTGCAAGCTTTTTTGTGGGTGAAATTTTTTTATTAGATTCTTTCCATGAAGATGTGACACACCTAATTGTTGGTAGGACCATTTGATTCGATTATTTCCATGGAGATGTGATGCTGCCCATTCAGGATAGGTCTTAATTAGCTTGCTGTAGTCCATTAAGAGAGGAACATTTTGGAGAAAGCAGAGGTACTTGGAGATCTGACACAGCAGACACAGATGCTTGGAGATGCAGACAGAAGTACCCTAAGTGCTCATCCAGGACTTACAGAAAGAGCCAGAACCTGAAGAAAAGCAAAGAAATCTAAGAGATGAAATCCAAATTTTACCCCAGAGAGGCTAAAGGTTAGAGATGCTTGGAGAGTCTGTACAGAGAGAAGATGCCATCTACCTCTGGGTGACTAAGCCTAAACCACCAGGCAGTATTAACCCTACAGGCCTGGGCCCATGTCTTGGGTTAGCCATCTGCATCAGGTGCCATCTACTTCTCATCCTTGGTGATTTTAAGTTTTGTCCCCAGTCAGAATGGATTTCAAGGCAGGGCTGGGAGATTTTTAAAATGAGAAATGAGAATCCAAGAATCTGCACCTTCTAATCTCATATTGCATAGACTAACTAATGGTACCTGAGAGGGTCCTCCCCAGAGAGGTTGGAATGCATCTTTATTGAAGGGTCTTTCCAACATAAAGAGTCACCAGGGTGAAGGCTGTGGTTCTGAATGTCTTCATCTCCCTGGAGTGCACTGGGATGCAGAAGGATGAATTCTGTAGTGTTTCATTTTTCTTTAAGGTTTTGATTAGTTCCTAAGAATAGGCTAGGATATTTCTTTTATAAGACAAGGGTCATATATTCCAGTTTATTTTCATAGTCTTTCTGTTATCATTTGAAATGGGGATAGCATGCTTTCCTAAAGGAGTGGATCTTTTAGTTGTGATAAAGATAGAGGTAAGCCTTTGGACCTTGGTAGATAGAGGGATTCCACGAATTTAGTTAGTTGAGTTAACTACACTATTTTTATTTCTACTTAGCCTAAGGTTTGGGATTGATGAGCACAATGAAAACGTTGCAAAATAGGCCATATTTTACATATTGTTTTCATAATCTGTCCTGTAAAGTGGGTTCCTCAGCCACTATGAACTTCTGAGGAAATTCCCCAATTGGAATTTTTTCTTATTCCTTTGATATAGTAGCCACAGTAGCTTGTCTATTGGTAAAGTCTTTGGCCCAGAGGAAGTGCATACACATTGCTATTAAAACATATTTATAGCCTTTGGTTGGGAGTAATTGAATCAAGTGCCATTGCCAAATTTCAAAAGGTCCAGTAGGTAAAGGAAAGTGTCCTTGAGAGCCATGGGAAGGTTATCCTGGATTATGCTTGGAACGAGTTAAATAATTGTGATGGAGCTTCACAGCTAATTTGTGTGATGGTTTCCAGAAGTATTGCTTTCCCCAGCTGTTTCATGTTGCTAATGCTGCCAGAATGTAATATGCCAGCAATGGGTTGACTTTTATAAAGGGGATTTATTAAGATACACATATACAGTTCTAGAGCCATAGAAATGTCCAAACTAAGGTATCTAGAGAATGATGCCTGGACTCAAGAAAAGCCAAATGGAGTCTGGGATCTCTCTGTCAGCTGGGAAATGACTAAAATCTAAGGTCTCTGCTCCCAGTTCCATTGCTTCCATCTCCTGATTCTGGTGGTTTCCTCTCTAAGTATATGTGAGCCTTCACTTAGCAACTCTGACACAACTCTGGGTTCTGGCTTGCTCAACATCTCATAAGAAGGCACATGGTAATGGCTGCTGGGCTCTGGTTTCTGTCAAGCTTCTGTCTGCTCTCTCACCTCCTGGTTTCTCCTGGGGTTTCTGCATTTCCAAACCTCCGCTCTCTCTGTCAGCTCTCCAAGGATCTCCAAACATCTGCATCTCTGTTGTCTCTGAAGCAACTTTGCTTTATCCAAAATGTCTCCATTTTAAGGGATGCCAGTAAACTGATCAAGGCACCTTATATGAGTAGAGTCATATCTCCATCTAATCAAAAGGCCACACCCACAATTGAGTGGGTCAGTCTCCATGGAAAAAATTTAATCATAGGTTCCATCCTCAACAATAGGTCTGGCCCCACGAGATGAAATTAGGAAAAGAACATGGTTTTTCTGAGGCACATAACAGTTTTGAACTTGTGCACTTGTTTACAATTTTATCAGTATTCCAGTGAGTCATATGAATAATTTCCTAAACTATTTCTCAGAGGCAATTAGGAGGACTGGTTTGCCATTATGGGCAAGGCATGATTTAATTTCAGGCTTATAAAAGTGGCCCCCGCTTTTCCATTTTTGTGTCTCCTGGGGAGGAGCATTGTTTTGTTGTTATTTTTTTCTTTATTTGTGCGTCAAGGAATAATTTTTTATGTTCCCAATAAAATTATTTGATTCAAAATCATTATGGAAACAGGAATATGGCTAGAATTTATCACTATACTTCTTTCAGCTATATCTGCTATGTGGTTGACAAAACTTTACTCTGTATTTTCCCAAGAATGACCAGGAAATATAATTATAACCAAAGCCTTTGGTAACATTATAGCATTTAGAAATTCTGTAATCTAAGAGCTGTTTTTATTTTTCCTCTATTGGAGGTTAAAACCCTTTGTTTCATAACATCCCCAAATCATGAACTACCCCAAAGGCATAAGAGTATCAGTGTACACATTTGCTGTGTCTTGTTCTGCAAATATACAGGCTCATGGAGGGCAAAGAGTTCAGCTTGCTGGGCTGCTGTAGCATTGGATGAGGGATTTACTTCTATTGTCTCATGGTTTGAGGTAAGAGCAAATCTAAATGATGGATTTTTGAGTTATCTTTAGGGTGGGAAACACCTATATACCAGATAACATCTGCATCATCAATTGGACTTTCTTGTAAATCTATTCTTAAGGTGTTAGAAGTTAGTCCATTAAAACTATGTAGTCATGGGGAGTTTCCTGGGAAAGAGTAGGAAGGAAAGTGTCAGTATTAAGTTGGTGACAGTGAACAAAAGAGACATTGGAGGGGAAGGAAGTAAGAGAATTTCATAGGATATTAGTCTTTTGGTGGGTGGTGTTGAGTGTGATGAGGATGGAGAAGGGCTTCAACAGAATATGGAGCCTAGCCAGTCAAGGGAGATCTCATAATTAATTCTTGAATTGGTTCTAAAAGTGTTGCTTCTGCAACAACAGACCTCACACAATGGGGGAGCCCTTGGCTGCAGCATCCAACAGCTGGCCATAATATCCTAGATGTCTGTTATGGTTTCTGTGCTTTTGTGTTAGGGTGTCCCAGAGCAGGTGTGCTAAGTAAACTATGCTTGGTTTTGTTCAAGGAATTTTGATGAGTTTCTTCTCAAACAAGGGGCTCAAATTGTTTAACTTTATACAGAGCATATAAAGGTTGAGCCACCAAAGAAAAAATAGGAATCCAATTTCTACAATATCCTGCAAGGCCTAAAAATCCTCTTAATTGATGTTTGGTCTTGGGAGGAGGGAAAATTAGAATGATTGGGACTTGGTCAAGGTGTGGGAGAAGGCCCTGGGGTCAGGGATAGGAGGAGAAGGAAGAATTGAACCCGTATCTGTAGGCCACATGTACTGTAAGGTTGTAATGGTATCCAAAAGGGTGTGGTGTTTGAATTTTATTTCTTTGACTGAAAAGACAGGAACATGCATGAGACTTAATTTGTTATCCCAGACTGTTGACTCTGGTTCTCAGTGTTCCCAATTAATTTCCCCCTTTTGAGAGAAAGGTATGTGTGCTTGGAATACTCCAAGGGAAGCCCTTCTGAGAAGGTGAATTGGGGCAAAGGACACTAGTAAAATTGACAAGTGCTTTGTAAAGGTCGTAACTGAAGGGGAAATGGGAAGATTTAAAGCTAGTCATGGGTTTGTAGGAAACTTCCTGTTTCAGTTTGTTAAAGCTGCTGAAATGTAGTATACCAGAAATAGGCTGTTTTTTTTACAATGGGAATTCATTAGCTTACAAGTTTACTTCTTGAAATGAAATGTCCAAATTCAGGCATCAACAGGAAGACACCATCTCTGCAGAGGGGCTGCTGGCATCTGGGACCCTTCTGTCACATGACGAGGCACATGTTTGGCACTTGCTGGGCCTTCTCTCCCAGATCACTTTGCTTTCAGCTTCTGGTTCATGTGGCTTCCTCTCTGAGCTTCTGTGGGTCCTCTCTCATCTTCCCCAGGGCTTTTCTCTCTGGCCCTCTCTTAATTTCACCTATCTGCCTCTCTGAGGTGTCTATGAACTCTATCTTGCTCTCAGCCTCTCATAAAGGACTCCTATAAAATGATCAAGACCTACCTTGAGCATGGTGGGTCATGTAATTGGAATAACCTAATCAAAATGACCTCCCTACAATGGGTCTGTACTCACAGGAATGGATTAAAATTACATAAAAGATTCAAACCCCCACACTCCCCCCAAGTTGAATGGTTTCTCTTCTCCTGGGAGGAGGGTTCATTAGAGCAGTGGGATTGGAGAAGGTGAAGGTGGCCCCAGTGTCTGTTAGAGCCCATGTATCTCATTTCCAGTCATCAGATTTGTCTTAACTAATATGTGATGTGGATGATTGGAAAGGCCTCTGTCATTACCAAGCAGAGGACAAAGAGATTTGGGGGGTTGGCTGGTGTTTTTGGATTTGGGGGGCATTCTCTTTTCCAATATCCAGGTAGTTCCCAATAATTACAATGCCATGCCCAAAAGTGTCCTTTGGGTTTTTTTTAAGTGCTGTTCTTGGAAACTCTTGGTTTGCATTAAATGTATTTGTGCCTTGAGAAGAATGCTCTTTTTCCAGGCTTTGTAAAGGTGTGATTTAATTGCTGTGTCAGATTTACTAAATCAGTAGGCTCCATTTTGGCTCCATTTAGTTGTTTACATTTTAGAATGGTGTTGAGTTCTTCTGAAAGTAGAATTAAATAGGGCAGAGGTTTCAGAGTCAATATGGACAAGACCTGAGAATTGTTTAAAGGTTTTTTCATAAAAATCTTTATATATGGGCTCCTCAGGTTTCTGGGGACATCATTGCATTTTTCTCCAATAAAAAATTTGGGGGGTTACTCAGAACTGTGATGTTCCTTTAACGTAAATGCTTCAGTTTGTCAGTCACTGTTCATTTTAAAAAGTCATTTAAGGAATCTTTCCAATTGCCTTTGTCTCTCCAGTTTTGGGTGTGGCCTCCACCAGCAGTCATTTGAAACAATTGGTAAAGGTCTGAGTATCCAGGCTCATCAGTATGAAAGATAAGATTGAATTATTTTGTGAAACCCACTGGGTCTTCAGTAGGGTTTGGGAAATCTGTAATAATTGCACTCAATTCAGCCTTTGCCTGTGGAGGTGGAGAAGATGAAACCCCTAACCCTCCTTCACTTGGCTTGAGTTTGAATGGAATGAGACAATGAACCATAGAAGGGAAGTCGGGTGATCCAGGACCTACAGGAGCAGGGCAGAAGGTATAAGGAGGATTAGAGCAGTCAGTCAGGAGTTCCAGATAATTCCTCAAGCTTGATAGTGTGCTTGTTAATTCAGTATTTGCTTATTGTGGAGAGGCCACTTTAGAATTAGTTATGTTTGGAAGATTACAGGCACCAATATTTTCAAGTTGAACATGCAAATATGCTGATTTGGTCATATCAAAATATCCCCATTATGACTATTTGAATTTGAGATTTTCTCTAGTATGCCAGGTCCAGCAGGATCAGATTTCACATGAGTCAGGACCAGAATTTTTACAAGAAACCAGCTGGTGAGCTAGATGGCAGTGTACCTGTCGAGTTCCCAGATGGATTGGAACCTATTCTTCTAGTTATTTTGGAATGTTTGCCACCCTAAAGCCCAAGCCTGAGAGCAATAGTCTGGGTTGTGTGCAGGTGAGGCATTTTGGGTGTGCCGTTCGTGGTATACTCATTTTACCTGGAGGACTGCCTGTGCCCTAGTTGTCTGACCCATGATTGGAAGTTCCCAGGTGCATGGAAATGGCCTTGAGGTAGTGGGCGACCTTGGGTCATTCTAGACCATCTGTGTCCTCCTCATCCCTTCACAGGACTCTTGGCCTTTGGAAGCTGAGGCTTCTCATCAGAAGGTGCTCTAATAGTGGTTAAATGCCCTTCCCACACTCACCAAAATCATCATCTGATTGCTCACAGTCAGAGTTGATGTTAACAGATATTGTTGTCAGGGAGGAGTCCCTCCACTGAAAAGAGCTCATTACCAAAGTGGGAATTGTTTAAGTCCCTTTTGTACTCACCAGATAAGAACATTTTCCTTGTGTACCTAAAGGGGCACACATGAAAGCGCAGCTGCCACCAGCCCAAACCAGAAGACCTAAAGTCCAAATGCCCTTTACCTGAAGACCCCTGTGGAAAGGCAAGAACCTTGCCCCAAAAGAGAGAGGTTCAGAGCTGACAGGCTCACCACCAGGAAACCAGGGCTGTCAGGGGGAGGACAGAGCTCAAAGGGCTCTGGCCAATTCTGTGCTTGAATCCAACAGTGGCTCTAGAGTCAGGCCAGTGGTGCCTTCAGATCCCACTTCTGATACCATGTGACATCGACCAAGACATAACAAACTGGGCTGCAAGGCAGCAAGGCTGTTTATTTGGGATCTTAGGCTTGCAGTTGGTGGAGCACAGACTCAGGTAGCAACCCAAATGGCATCCCTCTTGGCATCTCCAGGCAAGATATTTAGAAGAAAAGAAGATTGGATAAGCTGTTGTGGTTGATCAATATTCGGGGGGAGGGCGACTCCAATTGTCCTTCAGTTTAGTAATTAACTGAGTCTCTTATTTTGTAGCTTACTGATAGTGTCCAAATGTCCTTGGGGTTTTGAGGAACATTGTTGCTTAGTGTTTTGCCTACTTTGGCAGTTGCGGTATCTGGCCAAGGTCTAAGAATCATCTGCAGAACGATCTCTGAAATTATTTTAAATCTATTAGCTACAGAAACTCTATTTTGTTTTATTTCTTTTAACAGCCCCAGCTCCAAACCTTACCCTTTGGTGGGCCTGGCTTGCATAAGCTTTCTGCCCCTGCACATGTTCTCCTGCCCTCTTAGCCTACACCTGCTCTGCCTACCCTTAGCCCCCCTGACCTGAGCCAGGTATACTGCAATCCCCTGCTCACCTGGACAATGCATGCCCTAGCTCCTGCTCACACCTGCCCAGAATGCACCAAACCCCTACTCACCTGGGCCAGGTGTGCCCAAAGCCCATGTTCCCACCTGCTCAGGTGCCATCCTCCCAGCCTAGGTGTGCCCCAAGTCCCCGCTCACGGGAAGAGAGGGTCCAAAGCCCCCCGCCTCAGGCCACTTGCATGGACCTGGCCTCTTGTCCTTCCTTGACCCCTCACAGGTGACTGGTGGGCTGTTTGTGCTGCACCTGCTGACCTATGTGGTCACGTGCTGCGTCTGCTCAGACCGCCCCAAGGTCCACCTCACCCAGAAGAGCTCGCAGAGGATAGCGCCGCTCTTCATGGACCCCGTCCGCACACACCTCCTCCCGGATCAGTACTGCCACCTGTGTCACATCACCCCGTGAGTCCAACCCCGCCCCCCTGGGCGGCACCTGAGGGTCTAACAGTCCCCCAGTCACCCGACAGTGATGGCGCCCCTCCTTTGTTAAGGAGGCAGAGCTGGGGACTGCCGGCCCCGCTAAAGAAGCGGAGCTGAGAAGCCAGCAGCAGCGCGAGGTGGGGGGGGGGGGTGTGAGGAGGGGCTGCAGCTCTTTTCTGCCTAGTTCCAAAGAGCTGTTTTCCTTGGGATGAGAAGTGCTGGCCCTCAGATGTTGTCCTTTTCTGGTGACTCTGGTTCAGGGGACTCCTGTCCCTCGTCCTAGAGCCTCATGTAAGAGGCACGGTGCTTTTCTTGGCATTCCAGGAAAGGAGCCTCTGTCCCCAGGGTCTGGTGGAGTCCTGGGACCAACAGATGTCCTGGGTCTGGTGGGCAGCCTCAGGGTCTTGGTGAGGGGCTTTAGCCTGCAGGGTTCCAGGGGAGTCTTGGTCCAAAGCTGGTTGCTGGAATCACTGTTGCTTTCCTCCTCAGGGGGCCTGGGTGGCCCCCATGGTGACATGCACTGAGGCACAGGGTCTTCACTTCTGCCCTGCCTGGCCCTGGAGAGGCTTTAGACCCTGTGTCTGAGTGGGGTCACCATGGCGTTATCACTTCCATGGACTCTACACCTCCATGGCCAGGGCCAGCTGCCCTGAGGCACCCACATCCATCTCCCTCAGCCTTTTGAGACCCAGCAGCTCAGAGCCCACTTGGCCAGGCTGCAGGAATAGAAGGGGATGGGGTGCAATGGGGGGAAAAGGACAGGAATGGGGAAATGGAAGGGAAATGGGGAATAGGAGGGAATGGAAGAGTAGAGGGGATGGGAAGGGAGTGGAGGAAAAGGATGAGGTGGGGGATGGATGGGAGTGGGGGGATGGGGCAGAAGTGAGGGGAGGGACAGGAGTTGGGGGCTGGAATGGAAATGGGGC
>PVIY010060695.1:0-11524 GCA_004026745.1 Myrmecophaga tridactyla | reverse complement strand
ACTGCCCAGACCTATCTCCACAGTAGACATTTGGCCCAAAACTTCATCTTAGTTGGACCACAGCTTCCAGGGTTGGTTCCCAGGCTCTCAGTGAGGGTACGTGGACCCTGCTAGGAGGTCCCCAAGCTGAAGGATAGTCCCAAGTAGAGGCCACCAGAATTCCCACTTCCTGGCAGCAGGGCTGGGAAACTGTGTTACCATCAGGAGGGAGGCAGTAGTGGCAGCAGCCAGCAGGGCAGCTTGAACCAGAGCAAGTGCCTGAAACGTCTGCCGGCTGCTCTTCCTCCTCCCTCTGCCAGGCCCCTGTCAGGGAACCCCCAGGCTTTCTGGCCTTGCCACTCACCCTCTTCTCCCTCTTCTCTCCCTAGCTCTACCCTCGCCACCCCACCCCCACCCCCATTATTTATCATATAGGGGCTGGCATTCAGCCTAGACTCTCTCCTGGCTGCTCCCCCTCCAGTCACCCCTGAATGAGAGCTTTCTCACCTGTGGAAGCTGTTCAGGTCCCTTCAGGAGCGATTTTCTGGCCTGGCAAAAAAGAGGAGGAAATTCACACACTGGCTGTGCTGGTTTGAAAGGATGTATGTACCCTAGAAAAGCCATGTTATAATCTTAATCCCATTTTGTGACGGCAGCCATTTCTTCTAATCCCTATTCAGCACTGTATGTTTGAAACTGTAATTAGATCATCTCCCTGGAGATGTGACTCAATCAAGAGTGGTTGTTAAACTAGATTAGGTGGAGGCGTGTCTCCACCCATTTGAATGGGTCTTGATTAGTTTACTGGAATCCTATAAGAGAGGAAGCATTTTAGAGAATGAGAGAGATGCAGAGAGAGCAGAGCAGAACGACATAGCCTTGAGAAGCAGAGAGTCCACTAGCTAGCGACCTTTGGAGATGCAGAAGGAACATGCCTCCTGGGGAGCTTCATGAAACAGGAAGCCAGGAGAAGAAGCTAGCAGATGACGCTGTGTTCACCATGTGCCCTTCCACTTGAGTGAGAAACCCTGAACTTCATCAGCCTTCTTGAACCAAGGTATGTTGCCCTGGATGCCTTAGATTGAACATTTCTATAGACTTGTTTTAATTGGGACATTTTCTCAGCCATAGAACTATAAACTAGCAAGTTATTAAATTCCTCTTTAAAAGCCACACTGTTCCTGGTATATTGCATTCTTGCAGTTAGCAAACTAGAACACCGACAGTTTTCAAATAAAGGAATTGTTCTAGTTTAAGGGTTTCAGGTGTTTTCCTGTGGCCCTGTGGTTCCAGGGCAGGTTAGAGCTGGGCTCGCCACCCAGGTGAGTGCACAGGTGGGCTGTGCCACGGGTTAGGGATCCAGGAGAGAGGAATTCACCTTGCTCTGGCTGGCCTTCTGCTGAGCCGATGCCATGCTCCTTGTCACACTGCCGGCCCCAGAAACTCCTCATAAGCTCCAGCCAGTGGTGGAGGTCGCCGTGGTTCTTGTTAAGGGTGACTGTTGGAGGGCCCCATACATCTGCCTCCAGGGGAGTCTGGCTGTGATCCCATCTCTGCAAAACGGCCACCAGGCCAGGGTTACTTGAGCTGAAGTGTGGGAGCCCCCCGGCTCTGCTCAGGCCGGGCCGGGCCTTGGCTGCATTTGGGCTTCTAGTGTTCAGGCTGGGAGGAAGCTCTGTCCCCTGCGTCTGGGCTCTGCTTCTGGAGGGTTCCACTGTCCTCCACCATCCACCACAGGCCACGGGGTGGGTTGTTATCGGTGCGCCACCACTCTCTTATCCTCCCTGCACCCTCAAGTAGATCCATGAGAGGTCATTGTCTGACCCCTGGACTGGGGACCGTCCGGGTGTTGGAACAACAGATGGTCACCCAGCTGTGGGAGGGAACCCCTAGACTGCTGTCAGCAGGAGGCCACAAGGCAGGGAGATGGGATACCCCACTCTGTGCCTGGTGTCATCTTTGCTGACAGTCTTTGGTTTCCTTACTTCCTCCAGACTGGGTCCTTAGGTGACAGACAGAGGTGGCAGGGTGAGTTGTGGGCATGACTACAGGAGAGAAAAGGTTGGTCAGGGAGGGTTGGAACCCTGGAGAGGGGTGCGGGCACCAGGCCTGACCCACACACAAGCCGGGCTGGAGCTGCTCCTCCAATTCAGCCAAAATATGGAAAGTGTGAGTATGGGACATGGGCTGGGAAAACTGACTGCTCTCTGGGCTTGGGTACACAGTTTGAAAAATGCACATTAGTGGCTCTCCTTGCATCAGCTGATGGACCACTGGGCTGGGGCTGGAAGGGACAGTCCCAGCTAGGGACAATGGCCTTGAGGATGAGCACAAGCTGTCATGCCACCAGACATCCTCTTAGGAAATACGTAGTTTTTAATTTTCAGGTTTGAGAAGGATTTTCCCACTGGATGGGTCTGGGAGAAGCATGACTCTGCCTGTAGCTTTCTTGTCCTTCTTCTCCTGTTTGGGGCCTAGGAGACCACAAAGAGCCCCATGAATGGGGTTGGGGCAGGGGGCATCGCCTCACCTGGGTATTTGCGGTGTACCAATTTCTCTCCAGGTGGGAGATGAAATCCTCGGCCACCTGGAGAACCGCCTGCCGCTCCTTCTCATTAGCTTTCCTTCCTGGGCCACAGGAGGATGTATAAAAAGGGCCAAGACATTCTCCATCTCCCTATCGCATTTTTCTCAGGGAAATTCATGAGGCCCACAGGATTTCTTGCAACTTTTTTTTTACCCTGAGAGGATGAGACCAGTTGTTTTCTTCTATTTTTTTCTTTCTTTAAAAAATATTTTTAATTAGATGGTAATTAATATTTTAAAATTTCAACTTACATATGAGACTAAAGCAAAAAATGTTTATTTGGTACAAAATTTGTATTTTGACTAGTGCATTTCCTAATATAACTTATGTAGATAGCTTGGTTGAACACCGTAAGTACATGGAACCTTGGGTAGGACATGAGATTTTGTTGGTTTGTCCAGAGTGATGCCCTGATTAATCCCAGAGTGATTCGATCAGTGAGTGGAAATTGTATTTGCAAAGTCCCCTTTAGGGAATGGTGAGAACGGGGAGAAATTCAGCTTCCCCAAGTTGAATTCTTGATATTCTCATAAGCAGTGCGGACAACCAAAGCTGAGCCACCAGTCTTGGGGTTTGTTCATATGAAACTTAATCCCACAAAGGATAGGTCAAGCCTACTTAAAATTAGGCCTAAGAGTCACCCCCAAGAGAACCTCTTTTGTTGCTCAGATGTGGCCCCTCTCTCCAGCCAACACAACAAGCAAATCACCACCCTCCCCGTCTGCATGGGACATGACTCCCAGGGGTGTGGACCTTCTTGGCAACGTGGGACAGAAATCCTAGAATGAGCTGAGACAGCATCAAGGGATTGAGAAAAACCCTAGAATGAGCTGAGACTCAGCATCAAGGGATTGACAAAACCTCGACCAAAAGGGGGAAGAGCAAAATGAGACAGTGTCAATGGCTGAGAGATTCCAAACAGAGTCGAGAGGTTATCCTGGAGGTTATTCTTACGCATTAAGTAGATATCACCTTGTTATTCAAGATGTAATGGAGAGGCTGGAGGGAACTGCCTGAAAATGTAGGGCTGTGTTCCAGTAGCCATGTTTCTTGATGATGACTGAATAATGATATAGCTGTCACAATGTGACTGTGTGATTGTGAAAACCTTGTGTCTGATGTTCCTTCTATCTACCTTGTCAACAGATGAGTAGAACATATGGGACAAAAATAAATAATAGGGGGAACAAAGTTAAAATAAAAGTATATATATATTTTTTGATATATCTTTACACATATAGTTCATCCAAAGTGTACAATCAGTGGCCCATGATATTATCACATAGGTGTATATTCATCACCATGATCATTTTTAGAACATTTGCATCACTCTAGAAAAAGAAAAAGAAAAAACTCATACATATCATACACCTTACCCCTCCCTCTCATTGTTCACTAGTATTGCAATCTACCCAATTTTTTTATCCCTTATTCCTCCCTCTTATCTAATTTTTTTGTCCTTGTTTTTTTGCTCATCTGTCCATACCCTGGATAAAAGGAGCATCAGACACAAGGTTTTCATAATTACATGGTCACATTGTAAAAGCTATATAGTTATACATTCATCTTTAAAAATAAGGTTACTGGAAGACAGCTCACCAGTTTCAGGCACTTTCCTCTAACCACTCCAATGGACCAAAAACTAAAAAGGGGGTATCTGTATAATTCATAAGAATAACCTCCAGGATAACCTCTCGACTCTTATTTGAAATCTCTCAGCCACTGAAATTTATTTTGTCTGATTTCTCCCCACCTTTGGTCAAGAAGGTTTTCTCGATCTCATGATGTCAGGTCCTGGCTTATTCCGGGACTCCTGTCCCACAATACCAGGAAGACTTACACCCCTGGGTTTTGTGTCCCATGTCATGGGGCACGCCAGTGAGTTCATCTGCTGAGTTGGCTTAGAGAGAGAGAGGCCACAACCTGAGCAACAAAAGAGGTTCTCTGGAGATTTCAAACAGAGTCAAGAGGTTATCCTGGAGGTTATTCTCACGCATTATATAGATATCCCCCTTTTAGTTTAAGGTGTAATGGAGAGGCTGGAAGGAAGTACCTGAAACTGTAGAGCTGTGTTCCAGTAGCCATGTTCCTTGAAGATGATTGTATAATGATATAGCTTTCACAATGTGACTGTGTGATTGTGAAAACCTTGTGTCTGATGCTCCTTTTATCTACGGTTTGGACAGATGAGTAAAACATATGGATAAAAATAAATAATTGGGGGAGCAAATGTTAAAAAAATAATAATAGATGGATACATGGGGGAAATGTACCTATTGCGAACTATGGACTGTGGTTAACAGTAATATTTTAATATTCTTTCGTTAACAGTTAACAAACGTACCACCCCAATACTAACAGTCAATGGGTGGGTGGGGAAGGAGGGATAAAGCATATGGGAGGATTTGGGTTTTATTTTTTATTTTTATTTCCCTTCTGGAGTAATGAAAATGTTCCAAAATTGATCATGGGGATGTCTGCACAACTACATGATGATACTGTGAGCCAGTGATTGTATACTTCAGATGGGCTCTATTTTTAAAAAAAAAAAAAAAAAAAAAAGAGGTTCTCTGGAGGTGACTGGGACATAATTACAAGTAGGCTTAGCTGCTCCTTTGCAGGAATAAGCCTCATAGGGGCGAGCCCCACGATTCAGGGCTCAGTGCATTGAACTGGTTGTCCCCACTGCTCGTGAGAATATCAGGAATTCCCCTCATGGCGAAGTTGAATATTTCTTCCTTCCTTCCCAGTTCCCCAAGGGGCTTTGCCAATACTTTCTGATTCTCTGTCCAAATTACTCTGGGGTATATCACAGCATCACACTAACCTGTACAAACCAACAGGGCCTCATGCCCTATTCAAGATTCCATGTAATTAGGGTGTTAAATAAACTGATCATACAAGTTAAATTAGATAATGTGCTACCCAAAATATAAATTTTTCACTAAATAAACATTCCTTCTGTTCTAGTTTGCTAGCTGCGGGAATGCAACACACCAGAGACGGATTGGCTTTTAATAAAAGGGGATTTATTTTGTTAGTTCTTCAGAGGAAAGGCAGCTAACTTTCCACTGAGGCTCTTTCTTACGTGGAAGGCACAGGATAGTCTCTGCTGGTCTTCTCTCCAGGCCCTTGGGTTCCAACAACTTTCCCCGGGGTAACTTCTTTCTCCATCTCCAAGGG
The DNA here is from genome assembly GCA_004026745.1 of Myrmecophaga tridactyla. Taxonomy (NCBI): domain Eukaryota; kingdom Metazoa; phylum Chordata; class Mammalia; order Pilosa; family Myrmecophagidae; genus Myrmecophaga; species Myrmecophaga tridactyla. Next base: position 5,775 of record PVIY010060695.1, on the reverse strand, counting down.
CCTGGGCTGAGCTGCAAGGGCTGAGATGAGGAATGCCGAGCTGCTTAGCTGTGCTACCTTGCGTTCTCTCATTTAAGCACCAGCCAATTAAGTCAAATGTCACTCATTGCAGCAGACACGCCTCCTAGCCAACTGCAGATGTAATTAGCAACAGATGAGGTTCACGTACCATTGGCTTATGTCCGCAGCAACAAGACTAGGTATGCTCCCCTGGCCAAGTTGACAACTGAATCTAACTAACACACCTTCCTTTGATCTCACACAGATTTTGAAGTTTCAAAGAACAGACCATCATCCTTTACCCTGAATTCTGATTTACCTTCATCCTGTCCAAATTAGCTTCATTCATATCTTTAATTGAAGTTTGATCACTTTTTCAACTTTTCTAACAATTGCGGTATGGGGTACTAGGACTTTCATAGCTTCAGAGCTCCAACTCAGAGTCTCAGGTGACACATACACACCCAAACTTTCAGGGAACAACCAGGTTATACTCAGTAGCTCAGTAGCTGAGAATTTAGAAATAAAAGTTAGACTCCTGAATACATGTGGCTGCTAGAAGAGCTTACAATCTAGAATACTTTTCAATAGGCCCCAACCTGATAATCCATGCTCTCAACTTCAATTCTCCAAGTTTGCATATTATAGTCAATCCATCTGAGAGAGGCATGATAATATTTGTCTTTTTTTCTGACATTACATTCAACATGCTGTCCTTCAGGTTCATTCACCTATTTGTATGCCTCACAACTTCATTCCTTTGCAGCCACTCAGTAGTCATTGTATATATACACCACAGTTCCCCCTTCCATTCCTCAGTTGTTGCCTCGTTGGGCCCCCTCCATCCATTGTGAATCATAAACACCAGTGTTTAAACATCCACTTGTGTTCCCACTGTCAGTTCCTCCAGGTAAATACCTAGCAACAGGGTTGTAGGATCCTATGGCAATCCCAAACCTAGCTTCCTGTGGAGCCATCACACTGCCCTGCAGAGGGGCTGCACCTCTCAGCATCCCTACCAATAGTGAATAGGTACATCCTTTCTCCACATTTTCTCTAGCACTTGGTTCTCTCTGTTCATTTTTAAACAGTTTTATTTGCACATCATACAATTCAACCTAACTAAATAGCCATGCCTTTGCTGCCATGATCTATATGAAGACATTTCCTTTTCCCACAAATAATCCATACCCCTCCACCCCTACTTGTTGACATTTAGTTTTGGCATAATGCCTTTGTTACATTCCATGGAAGCCCATTACGATGTTACTGTTGACTATAGACCCTAGCTTGCATTGATTGTACTTTTTCCTGCATACCACTCCATTTTCAACACTTTGCAATGTTGACATTCATTTGTTCTCCCTCATGCAAAAATATTTTTTTTATTTGTACATTTAATCACCATCATTCTAGGCATTCCTAAGTTAAACCATCTAATCTTTATCCTCCATCTTTCCTTCTGGTTTCATACATGTCCTCAGCCCTTCTCCCTCAAACATGCATTCAGTTTCATTCAGTGTACTTATGTTGTGCTACCATCAGGTAGTATTGTGCTATCCATTTCTGGATTTTTACAGTCAGTGTTGTTGTACAATCTTTATTCCTTCAGCAACAAATTCCCAATCTCCATTTTATTTCTATCTCCTGATAAACTGTTCTTTCTTTGAATTGAGAACTCTTCACACGCATACATTCTATACATGGTATAAAATCAGTGGCTCACAATATCATCACATAGGTGTGTATTCATCACCATGATCATTTTTAGAACATTTGCATCACTCCAGGAAAAGAAATAAAAAGAGAAAAGAAAACACTCATACATACCATACACCTTACCCCTCCCTTTCATTGCCCACTAGTATTTCCATCTACCCAATTTATTTTACCTTTTGTCTCCCCATTATTTACTTACTTACTTATTTTATTTATTTATTTATTTATATTTTATCCATATTTTTTACTCATCTGTCCATACTCTGGATAAAAGGAGCATCAGACACAAGGTTTTCACAATCACGCAGCACATTGTATAAGCTATATTGTTGTGCAGTCACCTTAAAAAAATCAAGGCTACTGGAACACAGCTGAACAGTTTCAGGTACTTCCCTCTAGCCACACCAATATACCATAAACTAAAAAGGGATATCTATATCATGCATAAAAATAACTTCCAGGATAACCTCTTGACTCTGTTTGAAATCTCTCAGCCACTGAAACTTCATTTTGTCTCATTTCTCTCTTCCCTCTTTTGGTCAAGAAGCCTTTCTCAATCCCTTGATGATGGGTCCTGGCTCATCCCAGGATTTCTGTCCCACGTTGCCAGGGAGGTTTACACCGCCTGGGAGCTATGTCCCACGTAGGAGGGAGGGCAGTGAGTTCACATGCTGATTTGACTTGGAGAGAGAGGCCACATTTGAGTAACAAAAGAGGTTCTCTTGGGGTGACTCTTAGGCCTAATTTTAAGTAGGCTTAGCCTATCCTTTGAAGGAATAAGTTTCATTAAGGAGGAACCCCTAAATCAAGAGCTCAGCCTATTGATTTGGTTGTCCCCACCACTTGCAAGAATATCAGAAATTTTCCAAATGGAGAAATTGAATATTTCCTTCTTTCTCCCCGTTCCCCAAAGGAATTTTGCAAATACTTCTTTATTCACTGCCCAAGACACTCTGGGATTTATCAGGGCATCACACTAACCTGGTCAAACCAACAAAATATGACGCACTATTCAAGATTCCATGTACTTATGGTGTTCAATACAACTGACCATACATATTAAATTAGGTAATACACTACCCAAAATATAAATTTTGCACCCAATAAACATCTCTCTCTCTTTTTTTTTTTTTTTAACATGGGCAGGCATCGGGAATCGAACCCAGGTCCTCGGGCATGGCAGGCAAGCATTCTTACCTGCTGAGCCACCGTGGCCCACCCAACATCTCTCTCTTTAGTCTCACACAGAAGTTGAAGTTTTAGAATGTGGATGATATCATCCTTTACCCTGTATTCTGATCTACCTTAGACCTAGCCAGATCAGTTTCATTCATATCTCAATGTCTGATCACTTTTTTAACTAAACAGTTCCTGTATGGGGTACTACTGACTTTCATAGCCTCAGAGCTCTAACTCTGAGTCTCAGATGTCACATAAATACCCAAAATTTCTGTGAAAGACCATGATAAACTGTGTTCTTAATTTTAACTCTCAAAGTTCACTCATTGTTAGTTCATATTAATGAGACCATACTGTATTTGTTCTTTTCTTTCTGGCTAATTTCACTCAGTATAATGTCCTCAAGGTTCATCCACATTGTTACATGCTTCATGACTTTATTCTGTCATGAAGCAGCATAATATTCCATTTTATGTATATACCACAGCCTGTTTAGCCACTTGTCCATTGATGGACATTTGGGGCGTTTCCATTTCTTGGCAATCTTAAATAATGCTACTATAAACATCAGAGTGCAAATGTTTGTTTGTGTCCTTGCCTTCAGTTCCTCTGAATAGATACGTAGTAATGGAACTGATGAATCATATGGTAATTCTATACTTAGCTTTCTGAGGAACCGCCAAACTGCCTTCCAGAGTGGTTGTACGATTTTACATTCCCACGAACAGTGGTTAAGTGTACCTCTTTCTCCATATCCTCTCCAGCACTGGTCATTTTCTGCTTTTTTTGTTTGTTTGTTTATTTTTATATAATGGCTATTCTAATGGGTGTGAGATGATATCTCACTGTGGTTTTGATTTGCATTTCCCTAAAAGCCAGTGAATTTGAGCATCTTTTCATGTGCCTTTTAGCCATTTGTATTTCCTCTTCTGAAAAGTGCCTGTTCATGTCTTTTGCCTATTTTTTAATTGGGTTGTTTGTCTTTGTTGTTGAGTTGAAAAATCTCTTATATATTCTGGATACTAAACCCTTACCCAACATGTGGTTTCCAAACATTGTCTCCCATTGCATAAGCTGCCTTTTTTTTCTTAAACTATTTTTTTATTGTATAGTATAACATATATACAAAGCAAAGAAATAAAAAAGGAAGAGTTTTCAAAGCACTTTTCAACATGTGGTTGTAGGACAGATCCCAGAGTTTGTCATGGGCTACTGTATGATCCTCTCAGATTTTTCCTTCTGGCTGGTTCAGAATATAGGAGGCTAGAAGGCTTAAATATTTTTTTATCACTACAATCAACTTTTTTCTTTCTTTTTTTGTGAAAAATAACATAAATGAAAAAGCAATAAATTTCAAAGCACAGCACCACAATTAGTTGTAGAACATATTTCAGAGTTTGACATGGGTTATGATTCCGCAATTATAGGTTTTTACTTCTAGGTGCTCTAAAATACTGGATACTAAAAGAGTGATCAGTTTAATGATTCAATGTTCATATTCATTTGTTAAGTCCTATCTTCTACGTATAATTCCACCATCACCCTTGATCTTTCCATACCTCTCACTGGGGTTGTTTGGACTATGGCAATTCTAAATTTTTGATATTGGAAGGGTCTGTCACTAATATGGGGTAGGGAGATGAAACTATCTGATGTTCTGGAGAGGCTGGGCTAGGTTTCAGGACTTATCTGGACCAGGGACCTATCTGGAGGTTGTAGGTTTCTGTCAAGTTACTCTAGTGCCAGGAACCCTTGTGGAACCATATAAATTGCCCTAGGTGTTCTTTAGGGTTGGCTGGAATGATCCTGGTTGAGGGTTGGCAGGTTATGATAGGTAGCAAGGTCTACTTGAAGCTTGCATAAGAGCAACCTCCAGAGTAGCCTCTCAACTCTATTTAAAACTCTCTCTACCACTGATACTTTATTCACTACACTTTTTCTCCCCCATTTGGTCAGGATGGCATTGTTGATCCCACAGTGCCAGGTCTGGATTCATCCTTGGAAGTCCTCTTCCATGTCACCGGAGAGACTTTCACCCCTGGATGTCATGTCCCACATAGGGGGGAGGGCAATGATTTCACTTGCAGAGTTGGGTTTAGAGAGACTGAGGCCACATCTGACCAACAGAGGTCCTCCAGAAGTAACTCTTAGGCATACCTATAGGTAGTCTAAGCTTCTATGCTAACATAAGCTTCACAAGAGTAAGCCTCATGATTGAGGGCATGGCCTGTTGATTTGGGTGTCCCTAAAGTTTGATACAGTGTCAGGGGATTCCCTGATGTTAAGGTTTAATAGTTCCATAGTCTTTCTCCCCTCTCTCAGGGAACTTTGCCAATGCTTTTTGATTGTCTGGTTAATATACTCTAGGATGTTTGCTGGGATTTTAATTGACATTGATTTAATCTATAAATCAATTTGGGTAGAATTGACATCTGAATTTATTTAGTCTTCCATTCCATGAACATGGTATGCCCTTCCATTTATTTAGGTCTTCCATGATTTCTAGCAATTTCTTCTAGTTTTCTGTATATAGGTCCTCAGTTAAATTTATTCCTAAATATTTTATTCTTTGGTTGCTACTGTAAATGGAATTTTTTTCTTGATTTCTGCTTCAGATTGCTCATCACTAGTGTATAGAAACACTACTGATTTTGGGGTATTGATCTTGTACCCTGCCGTTTGCTGTACTCATTTATTAACTCTAGTAGCTTTGCTGTAGATTTTTCAGGATTTTTTGACATATAGTATTATGTAATCTGCAAACAGTGAGAGTTTTACTTCTTCCTTTCTAATTTGGATGCCTTTTATTTCTTTTTCCTATTAATTGCTATGCCTAGAACTTCCAGAACAATGTTGAATAATAATGGTGACAGTGGG
>PVIY010060694.1:0-11519 GCA_004026745.1 Myrmecophaga tridactyla | reverse complement strand
TCCTGACTCTGCCCTGGATTCTTCCAGGCTCCTCTGCCCCTTTCTCTGGGCTCCATGCCCCCCACCCTAGCCCCCACCAACAGGAGCTTTGGGCACCTCGCTCTGTTCTCAGGACCTTCCCAGACTAACTGAGGCCTCTAACACAGCTGCCAGGAATGGGGCATCATCACTGATGCTGGGTGACAGGGACATGGGCAGGCACCTCTCTCCGTGTGCTCAGCATGCACATCTGAGTAGCCACGTGGGAACTCTTTCGACTCACCACTGTTGTTGAGCAAGTCTCAGGGGCTGCTCAGCTGGGGATTTTTGAGTCTTAGATGCTATGGGCTTCAATGACCTCCCAAATCCACCCAGCAACAACCTGAATTTTTCCAAAACCTTGGTGAGAGCAATCAAGAGACATGACTCACTCATTGAAAGGAAAGGGATGAATGTAAGTCCTGCCCCAGCTGTGGCCCTGGCCACACCTTCAGAGGCTGGGGCCAAGGGGAATTCTGTTTCCAGCTGTGGCACAGCAAATCCTGCCAGTTCCGACTTCCTCTCCATCAGCAGTAGGAGTGGAACCATTGTCCAGTAAAGCCCTGCCCTTCAGCCCCCATTTTGGTGGCCACATGTCTAACACAAAAGGCAAGACAAATAAACGTGGTCTTTCCCATGGAAGTTCCTTTCAGTTACAGAGTTGTTCATCTCTGAGCCTCAGTTTCTTTACCTGTGAGAAAAGGTGATAGTTCCTACACTCTGGGAATAGTGTGAGAAGTGAGGTTGTCTATAGGAAAGCCAAGCACTGAGAACAGTTTTTATTGCATGAGAATGTGACCAAAGAGATAGAGATAGGGTAGCTTGGAGCAAAAAGCAGTATCTTGGATGAAAGGAATCCTACATTCAAGTGCTAGCTCCACCTCTTGCTGCTGTGTGACCCGGGATGACTCACTCTACCTCTCTGAGCACCCATTTCTTTACCTGCAAAATGGGATTATGACAACTACCACACAGGGTTTTTGCAAAGTTTAAATGAGATAATTATACCACAGAGGGGGTGCTGGGAATATTAACCCCCACATCCCTTCTCAGCACTGCCCCAGACAGAAAGGGCTGTCTTGGGAGGACTCTCAATCTTCCTGCTTGGGGTGGGAGGAAGGGATGATGTGTCTCAATATCACCATCTCCCAAAGGCTCCACCTCCAAGATCCTGTCTCCACACCCACTGTTAACTGACAAGAGAGCAAAGCACCAGGCCTTCTTACCTCCAAAGTGACATCCTGGTGATGTGGGGTGGCCAGGAGAGCCAGTGCAGTCTGGTCAGAGTACAAGAGCTTGAAGATGACCAGGGAGTGACAAGGGGCTTCTCTTCCAGGACATGGAACAGAATTATTTCCAAGAACAGTTTATGTATGGGACCAGCCAAGGCCCACTGAGCCACATGGTCATAACCTTTGGCTGGTGAAATCTCTTTTTTAAATCCAGTGCAACTATTGATTTTTTTAACTAATGGTGGCTGTCAGCCCTGGGAACAACTAGCCCATCTAGACAGTGCCCAGCAAGAAACAGAATTTTCTCTGGGAAGTCCACACAAAGAGACTTTATGAAGGGACTATTTACAGGGGCCTGAGCTTAGTTAAGGGAACAAATGGATGTTGAGACACCCAGAGATTGGGAAACTCTTACTACCTCAGGGACAAAGGGAGAGGAAAGGTGTTTCTGGAATACAGTGAAGGATGGAAGCATGGAAGAGCTGTTCAGTAGGGGGTGTCTTCAGAGAAGGATACAGCCACTGAAAGTGGTCCAGAACAGAGAGGGGAAGGGAAGAAATACTCCCACTTTTCCTCTCCCACTTGAGCTCCTGGCTGAGCCCCTGCGGTTCAAAATACAAGCATTCTCCAGAGGGTCATGGAGCTCAGGAGATGGAGTCCGTGTGTGAGTGTGTGTATGTATGTGCATCTGGCAGGGGAGGAGGGAAGATAAAAAGAAAACCTGAAAATCCTCCAACTTTGTGAATGGACCTTAAGGAGCAAAAATGTAAATAAGAGATAACTCAGTGGGTGGGGCAAGATGGCAGTGTGGGGAGGTGTGGAATTCAGTTTGTCCTCTAGGACAGCTAGTAAACAGCCAGGAACTGTCTGGAAAACTGTTTGGGGCACCTCTGTGACTGGACACACATGGAACGGGTGGACAAGCTGAGATCACAATGCAGAACTGTAAGTAAGTATCCCAAACCATGGATGCTGATACACCTCTCCCACTGGCATGGCAGTTTTGGAACTACTTCCTCATGGGAAAAGGAATAGCAAGGGAAGGTAGCTCAATCAAGCTCCAAGTATGGTTTTAATTAACAGATATGGACTGCTGAATACAAGCTCCAAGCACAAATAAACCCAGAGCAAGCACAAAAGGAACCCAGAGGTCTCTCCCAGCAGAGAGGAAGTAAGGCTGATGGAAAAAAAAAACAGAGGCTTTTGGAGTCAGCTGAGCTCAGAATACTGGAAAAGGTCTTTGCCCCAAGAAATGGGGCACATAGAGCTCTGTATCAACTCCTGACCTTAATTGGAAAAACTGTGGGGGGGGGGGGGCTGGGGACAAGCTCTGAAAAGGAATTTTTTTAACATTTTTTAGCAGCCCAGTAAATAAAGCTCTAGGCATTTTCAACTGTCAGCAAAGATCCAGACAAAGGTGGAGTTAAGGTATATCTGAAAGGCAAAATAACTAGTAAGGTGAAGGAGATAATTCCCTAAAGGAACTATCTTCCCAAAGAAATAGGGGGAGGGGTGGCAGGGCCAAGCACAAGTGGTGGCTCTCATCAGAGAATTCAGACCCCAGGGGCTGGAAAACAGAAATAGCTTAAGCCTGCCTTCTACCTCAGCCTCTGTCTCAACCACCCTCAAGCAGACACAGGGTCTGCTGAGAATTAAACACACTGTACCACTTTATGCCGGTGGGAAGCTGAAGGCTGACAAGTACTAATGCACGGGATCCAGAAGCTGCACAGGAAAGAAAGAAAACCTGCTGGGTCTCATCTTCAGGGAAACTTGATACTAATTACAAGCTCATCCTGAGACCTGGACCTTCCTTGTCTGGGAAAATCTGATTGGGGTCAATCATATCTGGGAAGATCTTCTTCAAAAAAATGTTCCATATAGCCAGGGCAAGAACCAGAAAAACAAGAGCTGAAAAAATCTGATCAGTTAAACAGAAGCTATGCTAGAGGTCTAGAAAAAGTTGAACTGAATGTCAAAGAACAGATAGAGAATAAAGACAACCAAAAATAAAACCTTACGTAAAAGAGAGACAATGACCTCCAGAATAAACTAATCAAGGAAATCAGATGCCTAGACACCAGCAAAAAATCATGAGTCATACTAGGAAGCACAAAGATATGGCCCAGTCAAAGGAACAAACTAATACTTCAAACAAGATGCAGGAGTTGAAAGAACTAATTGAAGATGTTCAAACAAGCCTTCTAAATTGAATTGAGTTGGAGGAAAATATGGCAAAAGAGAGGAAGGATATAAAGAAGATATTGAGCAACAATAAAAAAAGAACTCAAAAGCTTGAAAAAACAAATTGCAGAACTTATTGGAATGAAAGCCACAATAGAAGAGATGAAAAATACAATAGAGACATACAACAACAGGTTTGAAGAGGCAGAAGAAAGGATTAGTAAAGTGGAGGACAGAACATCTGAAATTCTACACACAGAAGAACAGATAGGGAAAAGAGTGGAAAAATATGAGCAGGATCTCAGGGAACTGAATGACAGCATGAAGCACATGAATATACATGTTACAGGTGTCCCAAAAAGAGAAGAGAAGGGAAAAGGGACAGAAATTATAATGGAGGGAATAATCACTGGAAATTTTCATCTCTTATGAAAGCCATAAAATTACAGATCCAAAAAGCACAAAATACCCCAAACAGAATAGATCCAAATAGACCAATTACAACACACTTACTAATCAGACTTAAATGTGAAGATATAGAGAAAATTCTGAAAGCAGCAAGAGAAAAGCCATCCATCACATACAAGAGAAGCTTGATAAGACTGTGTGGATTTCTCAGCAGAAACCATGGAGACGAGAAGACAGTAGTATATTTAAGTGATCTATTTAAGATACTGAAAGAGAAAAGCTGCCAACCAAGAATTCTATATCCAGCAAAACTATCCTTCAAAAATAAAAGAGACTTTAAAATGTTTTCAGACAAACCGACACGGAGAGAGTTTGTGAACAAGAGACCTACTCTACAATAAATACTAAAGGGAACACTCAAGCACATAGGAAAAAAGGAGAGAGAGGCCTGAAGAAGAGTGTAGAAATGAAGACTATCAGTAAGGGTAAAAAGAGAGCACAATTCTGTAAGTATAAGAAACAAAGCTGAGTGTGAGTATGGTTGAAAGAGGAAAGCTAGGGGCATGTGTGGCATCAGAAGGAAATATAGAGGATAAAAACTGGTTCTGTATAACTTAGCAAGACCTAGAGTGGACAATGATGGTGATTAAATATACAAATATAAGACAGTTTCTACATCAAGGAGAACAAATGAATGTTAACAGAGCAAGGTGCTAAAAATGGGATGGTATGTGGGAAAAATATAATCCATGCAAACTAGGGTCAACAGTCAACAGCAACATTGTAATATGCCTCCATTAATTGTAACAGAGGCAATTTGTCAAAGCTAGATATCCATAAGAGGGGATATAAGGGTATGGGATACCTGGTGATGGTAATGGTTCTCCTTTTTAATAATATTTCATTTTTTATTCTTTTTTTCCCTCTTTCTTTGAGGAAGAAATGGCATTGTCCTCATATAGATTGTGGTGGTGAATGCATAACTATGTGATTATTACCAGGAATCATTGATTGCTTACTTAAGATAGATTGTATAGTGTGTGAATAAAATTGTTTGAAACATAAACAGAAAGATACACCTGCTGGAGAAAATGTGGATAAAGAGAGATATGCCTGTTCACTATTGGTAGGGAAATAGAATGGTGCAGCCCCGCAGGAGGGTGTGGTGGTTCCACTGGAAGCTAACTATAGGGTTGCCACATGATACTGCAACCCAGTTATTGGGTATATACTGGGAAGAACTTAAAGTAGGGGCATGAATGGACATTTTCACACACGGGTGTTAATGGCAGCAGTAGTCACACTTTGCGATGGATTGGAGGTGGCTTAAGAGTACATCCACTGATGAACGGAAGGGCAAACTGTGGTATATACACACAATGGAGTATTGAATGGCTACAAGAAGGAAGGGAGTGGGAGTGCACCAGTAGCTCAGTGGTAGATTTCTCTCCTGCCATGCAGGAGACCCGGGTTTGATTCCCAGGCCATGCACTACACACACACACACATTTAAGAAATGGTGCTGCAATAATGGGATATTCCAATGAAAAAAAATGAAGTGTGACACTCACCACACAACATACAAAAAAAAGAAGAAGGAATGAAGCTGTGACACATGCAACTAAGTGAGTGAAACCTGAGACAGTATGTTGAGTTAAATAAACCTGAAACCAAAAAAACTGATATTTTAAGGCCTCACTAATATGGACTAACTATAATGTGCAAACTCTGAGAATTGAATTCAAGAGTATAGGTTATCAGGTAATAGAATATGGGCAGAGATTGGGCAATCAATGATTGAGGAGTGCAGAATGTTCAATAAGGCTTATTGTAAAGGTTCCTAGATTGTAGGCTCTTACAGTCACATCTATTCCAGAGTTATAACTGTCATTTGTAAATTCAGAGATGTTGAACTCTTTGTGTATAACCTGGTCATTCTCTGGAAGTTTGGGCACCTGCATAACACCTGAGACTCAGAGCTAGAGTTCTTCAGCATTGAAATTCAGCATTACCCTATACAGCAACTGTTAAAGATGCTGATAAAGAGATCAGACTTCAATTAGAAATATGAATAAGGTTGATCTGATTGGGACTAAGGTAAATCAGAATACAGGTTAAAGGATGCTGTGGGCTGTATTTGTGTGTGTGTGTGTGTGTGTGTGTGTGTGTGTGTGTGTGTAGACTGTACTTTAAAGCCTCAACTTCTGTATGAGACCAAAAGAAGACATATTTATTAGGTACAAAATTTATATTTTATGTAGCACAATATTTAATTTAACTTGCATGGTCAGTTTATTCAAACACCATAATTGCATATAACCTTGAATAGTGAGTGAGATCTTGTTGGTTTGTACAGGTTAGTGTGATGTCCTGATACATCGCAGAGTGATCTGAGCAGAAGACAAAAAAAAGTATTTGCAAAGTCCCATTGAAAGACTGGGGAAAATATGAAAATATTAAACTTCCCCTTCTGGGGAAGACTCGATGCTCTCACAAGCATTGGGGATTACCAATTTAATAAGCCAAACCCTCAGTCTTGGGGCTGCTCTGATGAAAACTTATGCCTGCAAAGGTGAAGCTAAAACTACTTATAATTATGCCTCAGAGTCACCCCCAGAGAGTCTCTTTTGTTGCTCGGATATGGCCTCTCTCTCTAAGCCAATTCTGCAAATAAACGCACTACCTTCCCCTCTACATGGGACATGACTCCTAGGGGTATAATTCTCCCTGGAAATGTGGAACATGATTCCCAGGGATGAGCCTGGTCCTGGAATCATGGGATTGAGAAAGCTTTCTTGACCAAAATGGGGGAAAGAAATGAAACAAAATAAAGTTTCAAGGGCTGAGAGATTTCAAAGAGAATGGAGAGGTCATTCAGGAAGCTATTTCTGTGACTATATAGATTTTCCTTTTCAGTTTTTGGTGTATTGCAGTAGCTAGAGGGAAATACCTGAAACTGTTGAATTGTAATTCTAGCCTTGATTCTTGAAGGTGATTGTATAATTATAGAGCTTTTAAGATGTGACTGAGTCATTAGAAAACCTTGTGACTGACACTCTCTTCATCCAAGTATTGAAAGATGAGTAAGAAAATAAAGACAAAAAATAAATAAATTATGGGGGTGTGGGCGGGTAGGGGGTATAGGAAGTTTTGGGTGTTCTTTTTTATTTTTATTGTTTTTGGAGTAATGAAAAATGTTCTAAAATTGATCATGGTGATGAATGAACAATTATATGATGATACCATTACACATTGTTGTATACTTTGGATGAATATATGATATGTGAGAATATATGTCAATATATTGGGAAGAAGCCCAGTAGTCACAAGGAATCATATGGCTTTGGTTTTTTCTTTAGCTACTTTTTATGGGCTGCATTGCAAATACTTATTAATTCAGGCCTGAGAACAACTCTGAGAGGTGGGTACTAGTGTTGCCAGCATACAGACAGGGAAATCGAGGCTCAGAGAGGTAGAGTATCTTACCCATAGTCACACAGCAACAAAGCAGTGGGAGTATCTTACCCATAGTCACACAGCAACAAAGCAGTGGATCTGAGACCCTACAGAGCCTGTGACCATAATAGATACTCTGCACTGTACCAAGAGGAAAGATCCATGTGTGGGTCTTGGGAAGGAGGGAAGCTGCTCTCCCTATGCCCACCCTTGACACCTCACCAGCTTTAATCCAGTTCATGTCACTTTCCCTCATGCTTACACCCCAGCTCACCTTGCAAGCTTCCAACCAACCCAGCCGTGTTAGTTTCCCATGGCTGCAGTAACAAATAAGCACCAGTTTGGTGACCTACAACACAAATGTATTTTTGGACCGTTCTGGAGGCCAGAAGTCCAACTTCAGTCTCAGCAGGTTAGCGTCAAGGTGTGGGCAGGGCTGCTTCCTCCTGGAGGTTCTAGGGAGGACCATCCAGGCTGCTTCTTCCTGGAGGTTCTAGGGAGGACCATCCAGGCTGCTTCCTCCTGGAGGTTCTAGGGAGGACCATCCAGGCTGCTTCCAGCTTTGAGAGGCTGCCTGCATTCCTTGGCTTGTGGCCCCACATCACTCCAACCTCTGCTTCCATCAGCACATCCCCTTTTTCCTGACTCTCATTCTCTTGCCTCCCTCTTACAAGGACCCTTATTGGATCCATCTAGATAATCCAGGATCCTCTCCCCATCTCAATATCCTAAATTTAATCACATCTGCAAAGTCTCTTCACAGGTTCTGGAGATGAGGACATAAGCATCTTGGTGGGGGGTGGGAGGCGGCTGTCACTCAGCCCACCACACCAACCTGACACCTCTTCTTGTACCTCACTCCATTTTGTTCACTGGTCTCCAACCCAGAGGCCTTCTTTTGGTTCCTCAAACATACTAGCAGCTTTCCCACCTCGCAGCCTTTGCATCTGCTATGCCATCCTCCTGCAATGTCCTTCCTTCCCCTGGCCTGCCTAGAGCTAACTCTTTGTGTCACTGAGATGCTGGCTTAATTGTGATTTTTCAATTGCCATCTCAGCCAGCTGCCACCCCCCTCCCCCACTCTCTGCTGCATTCCCCGTTCACCTCTGACCATCAGCTGAGATTTATCCTCATTTACTCATCTCCCTCTTGTCCCCACTATACAGTATGTTGTCCCTGAGAGCAGGTCCTGCCTGTCTCACTCACTGTTGCACCCCAATACCTATCTGGGGGCTGACAGTGACGTGTTCAGTGCTATCAGCTGGGCGCCTGGGCTCCCTCCCTGGCTGCCCCAGAGGCTGAAGAACTCTCCTTCTCTATTTCTAGGTTTCACTTCTCCTTGCTTTGCTTTACTTTTTTTTAGTCAATTCTCACTTGAGAGGAAGAAACAGCCAAGATTCACGTTCCTTTCTGGGCAAAGGAGGAAATGACTCAGAGGACCTGGGCCCAGCAAGGCTGGGGCAAGTGTCATCCTGCTGCATTCCCCGAGTCGGAACCAGCTTCCTGGCTTGGATCCCAGCCCCTCTCCCTCCTTCACACCTTGGCCTTCCAGCCTCTGCTTGCCTGGACCCCCTGCCATTTCCACCTCTTACCTCAAAGCACATCGGGTACCTTTCTGTTCCACACCTTCGTTTATGGCTGAGGAAGCTGAGGCTTGGAGAAAAAAGGGCCTCCCATATTCTGGGGACCTGCCTGTGTGCCTCTGTCCCACCCTTGGGAGTCCAGTTCCTCCTGCTCCAGAGGCAGAGGCCAGAGGGTGGGGGCCCAGGATGCTAAGGTCAGCAAGCCTAGAGGCCAGGCTGGCCCAGTACAGACACCCTCAGCCTTCTCTGAGGCCAGTCTGGCGCTGGTGGCTCAGAGGAAATGTCACTAGAGTTTAGAAACCTCCCCCTTAGCCTGGGGTGGTGGACAGATGAGAGAGGAGGACTCCCCACCCAGCACCCTATGGGCACTGGCTTCCCCAGACACAAGTCACCCACCCGCCTTTGTCCCCTGCACCATCCTGGGAGCCGCAGGCCAGTGGCACAGGGTCCCGGGTGGATAGACTGAAGGAGTCCCAGCTGAGAGGGCACGATGACGGCCAAGGTCACAGCCTCCATGCCCCACGGGGCAGAGGGGATATCCCTGTTCTTGAAATTCAGGATGAAGCTGGTCCTGGTCGCTAGTGACCCCAGACTCTGGCCCAGTCCGATCCTCAAGTTCCAAGTCCTGGGGTTTGCCCCAAGAGTGTGTGACCTGTGCAGTCCCACAGGGCCCTGCCCTTAGCAGGACCCCATGCATGGAATTTAATGTTGAACTTTAATGCTGAAATTCTTAATGATTTGTTAACAAATGTCCCAAATCTTCATGTTGCACAGGTTCTCCAGTGTTCAGGCTGATCCTGTGAGCCCAGCTCGTCCACACCCCTCTCCGCTGCTGCTCCTGGGACGGCTCCTGAACTGATCACCTCTGTGAGTTCTGGGGTGTGGGCCTGACCCTCTGGTTTAAGGTATTTGGCTTTCCCTTAGGGCCCTCTGAAACCAGCATTGAAGAAAATCTGCCACAGGGCCTCTCCGACTGTGGGCAGCGGTGAAGGGGGGAATGCATTTTGTTCAGAGGAAGCCCTTAGAACCCCTTTAAGTCCCACCCAGGGCAGCCACTGGGGCAAGGGAGGGCAGAGGCGAGAGCATAAATTTTGGGGCCAAACAGACTCAGTTCCAATCTGCTCTTTAAGACTGGGTGATCTCAGGAACATTACAAAACCTCTCTGCTCCTCAGCTGGTGTTGAAAATGAGGGTTACAATTGTACCACCCTGGCTATTTTGCTAGCTGCCGGAATGCAATATACCAGAAACGGAACGACTTTTTAAAAGAGGAATCTATTAAGTTGCCAGTTTACAGTTCTAAGGCCATGAAAATATCCCAGTTAAAGCAAGTGCATAAAAATGTCCAAATTAAGGCATCAACAAGAGGTTACCTTCACTCAAGAAAGGTCAGTGAAGTTCAGGGTTTCTCCCTCAACTGGAAAGGCACATAGCAAACACGGCGATGTCAGCTAGCTTTCATGAAACTTCCCTAGGGGCGTTTTCCTTCATCTCCAAAGGTTTCTGGCTGTGTGAACTCTGGTAGTTCTCGTGGCTATCTCGATGTTCTGAAGCTTTCTTCAAAATGCTCCCTCTTTTAAAGGATTCCAATAAACTAATCAAACCCCACCAGGAATAGGTGGAGTCACAACTCCATCTAATCAAATGTATTTACCCACAATTGAGTGAGTCACATCTCCATGAGAATAATCTAATCAAAAGATTCTAACCTGCATTTCTGAATAGGGATTAAAAGAAACATCTGCTCCCACAAGAATGGATCTGGATTAAAACATTGCTTTTCTAGGGTACATAATCCTTTCAAACCAGCGCACCACCCAAAGCCTAATGGAAGGATTTAATGAGATAATATGTGTTAAGTTCTTGGCACTACATCCACAAATAATGAACACTCAATTAAAGGTAGCTATTTGAGCCAGAAACCAAGGTTCTGTTCTTAGACCCACATTTAGCCGAATGTGAGCTTAGCCTCACTGTGCCTCAGTTTACCCACCGTAAAATGAGGATAACCTGAGCACCCTGCACAAGGCTTTGGGAACTACCATCAATGTCAGCCCTATCCCCTCATCCAGGAAATTTTCCCTTCAGCCCCAGGATGGGCCAGGCTCCTCCTCTGGACTCCCAGTCCCTTACCCTTGCTTTCATCCCTGCACATGTGACACCTCAGTAGGAATTGTTTCTGTGTCGTCTCTCCCACCCACTCCAGACTGGGGACTCCTTGGGGGTAAGAACGGGGTCTGGTTCTGCTGGTATCAGCAAAGAGTGAAGAATGAAGAGATGAACAGATAAAAGAAGACCCCTTCTCATTAGGAGCTTCCCACATTCTGGGGCAGTGACCACTGCCCCCTGACTGTTTCTCCCTTTTTGCCCTAGGTCTGACTCTCCTGGGAAGATGCAGACACTCATGATACTGGTTGCCACATTGGGCACCTGCATGGGTGTGATGGCAGCAGCTGCAGCAGCAGCAGGAGCTAACACTGCCCAGTTAGACCGCCCCAGCAGGCTGCCTGCCCACCAGCGCCAGAAGAGAGACTGGATTTGGAACCAGATGCACATAGACGAAGAGAAAAATACCTCACTCCCCCACTATGTGGGCAAGGTAAGCAGGCCCCGGGGCAGGAGACGCCATAATCAACTG